>VDFB02281492.1:506699427-506849173 GCA_007258455.2 Sequoia sempervirens
TGGTCCTCTCTGGTACTTGGGCCTATGGAAAACATTTTCTTTCTTTGGCTAAATGGAGGCCAGGTTTTGACCCCTCGGTGGATCTTACTCGGTCGGCCCCTATTTGGGTTCGTTTGCCTGGCCTCCCATTGGAATTCTGGGATGAAAGGATTTTTTGATGGATTGGGAACTCCTTTGGTAGTTTTGTGGTGGCGGATGCGGTCACTATGGCGAAATCCAAGTTAGTGTTTGCCCGCTTTTGTGTTAATGTCTCCATTAATAAAGCTCTTCCCAACTTTATCATTCTTAAATCCAAATGGGGGAAGTGGACTCAAGCTCTTGTTTATGAGAATGCCACCATGTTCTGTCAGAAGTGTGGCAAACAGGGTCATGTTATTTCTGACTGCAAGAAGGTTGTTATGAAGGATGCTCCGCTGAAGGATAAAAATCCGTCCTGCCCATCGGCATTACAGGATAAACTGCTTGACCCAAGCACTAGTGGGGTTGGTGAGCCATTAAAATTAGGTGAGTTTGACGACTACCCCTTTATGAATGGCTTGAATGAACTTTTGAAATCCACTGTCTTGGGGGAAAAGATAGAAACTAATTTGAAAATAAGCTGCTCTAAAGGGCTGGAAAAGGGTGAAGTCTCTCTGATTTTGGATGCGGATTTGGTGTCTGGTTCCTGTGTCCATCTGGGAAAGGAAGCTTCTAGATCTTCTCCTGTGTCTAATATGTGTCTGGTTTCTGCCATGAAAAAGTTGGATGTCGAAAGTGCTAACAATCCTAGTTGTGAGACCACGGTGGACATCTCAGTCACTTCTCAATGTCCCGAGGATGCTTAATTCTCTACCCCCTCTAAGGTTGGTCTGACTAACCCGCGTATTCCTACTCCTCAACCGGCTATTTCGGAGGACTACTCTCTGGAGGTAACTAAGTCTGTTATTCTCTCCCCAAGCTCTAAATTGACAGCCCTGGCGGAGGGTGATTGCTTGGAGGACTGGAAGAACCCAAAAAGGAAAACGAGGAATAAGAAAGTGGATGTTGGAACAGAAAGTAGAGTTGGAAGACCTTTAGAGAGACTATCTAGGCACAAAGCCATGGCCAAGGATATTGCCAGCGGTAGGCAATCTACCCTTGATTCAGCTCACAAAGGAAAGAAATGAAGTTCCTTTCATGGAACATGAGAGGACTAAACAATCCTCTAAAACAATATGCCTTAAGGCAATATATGTTTGATATGAAGTTGGATGTCCTTACTACTCCAGGAAGTCAAAATGACCTACCAGTCATTTTCCTCTCCCGTTAATAAAATTTGGCCGGGATCTGCCTTCTTTTATAGCGAGGCGGATGGTGCTTCGAGAGGTGTTGCTACTTTGTGGAATCCTGCTAAAATTTTGGGCAAAGCATTTTCCTTTTCTCAGAATTATCTTGTTGTGACTCTTAAAATCGACAATCTCACCTGGCATTTGTTTAATATCTATGCACCAAATTCTAGAGGTGGAAGAAAGAAGATGTGGGAGGAAGTGTCATCCTTGATAATGAGTAACAATAGCGCATGGTTTATGGTGGCTAGAGACTTTAATTCCCCCCTTTTTCCTTCGAAGAAACTGGGTGGCTTGATAGACTATAGTGATAGTATGAATGATCTGGCTGAATTTATTAACATTATTGGTTTGTTAGACTTGGAGTTAAAGTGAAATCATTTTACGTGGTCGAACAATAGGAAGGGCATTCAACTTATTCAAGTTCGGCTAGATAGGGTCCTTGTCTCAACTGGTTGGGATCTTGGTTGCAATGCCTCTCTTACATCCCTCCCCAGGACTGACTCTGATCATAATCCTATCATCCTTCAGTGGTCTAACAAACCTTTTTTGGGCCCACACCCTTTTAGATTTGAGATAATGTGGATGTCTCACCATGATTTTAGAAAACTCATTGAGAATTGGTGGAGCTACCCTGTTCAAGGCTCAACTATGTATAGAATATCCCAAAAACTGGAACTTATTAGGAAAGAAGCCAAAGGTTGGTCCAAGGCGACTTTCGGTGACCTTTTCAAAACTAAGAAGATGTTCAAGGACAAGCTTGAGGGGTTCCAAAGGATCATGGCCTCAGGTCATTCTCAGCAACCTGTTCATGTTGAAGAAGAAAACTGGAGGAAAAAGTGGAAGGATATTTTAAGTAAAGAAGAAATATATTGGAAGCAGAGATCAAGAGTCCAATGGCTCAAGGAGGGTGACAGGAACTCTTTCTTTTTCCATAGGACGGCTAGCAGACATAAAAAGAGGAATACCATTAAGTGTTTGATGAATGATTCTAATCAAGAAGTCAAAGAGGCTGATAAAATTGGAGAGGTTGTTGAATAGTACTTTAGACAGATCTACTCTAACACTGACACTCCCCCTTCTAATGAACTTCAGGCAAGGCTCCTAGGTCACCTCTCGCTTGGTATCAGTGAGTTTGACAATCGTCAACTATGTGCCCCTATGAGTGTGGAAGAGGTTTGAACTGTTGTGTTTTCTATGGGTGCCTATAAGGCCCCAGGATCGGATGGTTTCCCTCCTGCCTTCTTCCAAGAATATTGGGACATTGTCAGCTATGATATTACTATGGTTGTTAAAGATTTCTTTAGGACTGGTAAACTGTTAAAGAAATTAAACAATACTTTCATTGTGCTTGTTCCTAAAGTGTGGGATCCTTTACACATGACTGACTTCAGACCTATAAGTCTTTGTAACACTGTCTACAAAAAATTTTCCAAAGTCCTTGTCAACCGTTTGAAGCCACTTTTAGACAAAATTATCAGTAGATGTCAGAATGGGTTTGTGCCAGGAATAAAAATCCTAGATGCTGCTATTATGACTCATGAAATAATTCATTCTATGGAGAAAAGTAAGAACCAAGGTATGGCTTTTAAACTTGACATTTCCAAAGCCTATGATAGGGTCAGATGGAAGTTTTTGTATTTTGTCCTTGCTAAGCTTGGCTTTAATGATAGAGTGATTGGTATCATTAGGGAGTGTGTGGAATCTGTTCAGTATCTGGTGCTTGTCAATGGGATCCCCTGGGGTTCCTTTAAAGTTGGTAAAGGTCTTAGGCAAGGGGATCCCCTCTCTCCCTACCTATTCATCATGGTGGCTGGGGTTTTGGGAAGGAATTTTCTTTCCTTACTCAACTCAGGGAAAATTCAGGGGATTAGAGCTGCCTCCACCCTTCCTCCCTTCGTTCTCCAATAGTTTGTTGATGATACGTTTCTTTTTGGAAAGTCCTCAGTGATTGAAGCTAGAGAATGGAAATGCCTCCTGCAGGATTATGCTTGTGCTTCTGGCCAATGTATAAATTATAACAAAAGCAGTGTTTATTTCTTCAACACGAGATCTGATCTCCAAGATAAAATTTTAGCCATCCTAGGTTGCCTGAGTGCTTCTCTTCCGGGTATCTACTTGGGCCTGCCGCTTACTGTTAAGGAGGTGTCACAAAACTTTTGGAATGGTATTCTGGAGAGAATGCAAAAGAAACTTGTTGGTTGGAAAGGCTAGCTTCTTAGTAATGCTGGTAAACTCCAACTTCTTAAAGCCTCCCTCCAAGGAATTTCGGTCTACTTTCTTTCTCTCTTTAGGATTTTAGGCTCCATGGCTGATAAGTTGGAAAGAATTCAAAGGTCCTTTCTCTAGACAGGAATGGAGGAAAAGAAAATACTTGCCCCAAATGTCAAGGGGGCCTAGGAATCAGGAAGATTACTAATTTGAACAAAGCGCTTATTTCCAAGATTGGCTGGAGTTTGGTTCAGGAAAGGGCAGAATGGTGTAATATAATGAAGGCTAAATACCTTAATTAGAGACATTTTCTTAGAGCTTTGGACTTGATTGATCTTCCTCCGAGCTCCAAGATTTGGAACAATATCCTTAAGAGTAGATCCCTCTTGAAGGAAGGGGTCAGATGGAAAATTGGTAATGGAAGATCAATTAGGTTCTAGGAGGATAGCTAGATTGGGAGAAAACGCCTTGCTGACAGTCACTTTAATATTTTAAGGGAACACGCTAAAAATCTCATTGGTACTTACATTTTTTATTATATCTCACCCAGAGCTAGATGGAAAATTCTGAAGTTGTCTTTCTAACATTGGCCTAACCTTCTGCCAAAGGTTATGGAGCTTCAAGAGCTTTTGAAAATGGCCAGACTCCCTCTATTTCCCAAGGAGGACAAAATTTTCTGGTCAAAGAATCACTCTAGGGAGTTCACTATTAAGTCTGCTTATCTATTGCTTCTCAGGTTTGGTGGTGACAAGTAGTGCTGGAGGAAAGTTTGGTTTCATCAGCTCATCCCTAAAATAAACTTCTTTTGGTGGACCTCCGTCCATGGGAAAATTTTAACTATTGATAACCTTTTCATGAGGGGCTTTCAATTCCCTAATTGGTGTACTCTTTGCAGAAGGGAAGAAGAAACCATCCCCCATCTTTTTATTCACTGCCAGTTTGCTACCCTAGTCTTGTAGAATGTTTTATAGAGAATGAACATCTCTTGGGTTTTTAATTGAGATATCCACCAATTCATCTTAAATTGGAAATTCCCCTCCAATCATCCTTTAATTAAACTGCTCTAGCAACTTATTCCAGCCCACATCTGCTGGTGCTTGTGGAAAGAAAGAAATAACATGATTTTCAGAGAAAAGGAAAACAATGTGGATGGTCTACCAATAATTCTTAATAAGCTACTCTTGGATAATATCTCAACATGTAAATGGAAGATGCCTACTAATCCCTCGACTGCTTGGGATAGAAACATTGCTATTCCTGGAATTTACCCAATGAGATCCTGAGATTTTACAACTCCAAATCAATTATCAGGAAGCATATTAGATGGAGAAACCCTAAACTATCTTGGGTTAAGCTTAACTTTGATGGGGTGGCTAGGGGAGGGATGTCAGCTGCTAGAGGTATAATCAGGGACCATTCTGGAAGCCTGGTTGCTACTTATGCGGGGAAATTGAGGGATCATACTAGTAACTAGGCTGAAGGCATGGCTCTCCTTTGGGGTATTAAGATTGTGTTGTCACTTGGTGTCAAGAATTTGGAAATCGAAGGTGACTCAATGCTAATTGTGGAAGCCACTAAAGGGAAGATGAAAGTGGGATGGTCCCTAAAAGGTATTCTGGAGGATATTTTCCCTCTCCTAAATGCTCTTCAGGACTTTTCTATCTAGCATGTCTTTAGAGAAGGGAATGCGACTACTGATAGCTTAGCGGTGGCGGGTCTTGATATTGAAGGGCTTAGGTGTTGGTGAAATGAGGTTTCTTTGCCCCCCTTGGCTCTGGTGTGTTTAAAGGAAGATCTCAAACATCTAAATGATGAGTCCTAGATGGTTCTTACTTATTTTTGTCAGGCTCCTTCTAACTTTGGTTGGAATTTCTAGCGAGAGTTGGATTTTGAATAATTGGTTGTTATGTGAGGTGATGGGTTTCATATGTTTGTCTGATGGCTTGTACGACCTCTTGTGGGCAGGTAATATGGAGACTCTTTCTATCCTCACTAACCAATGGTGTCATCATTTTTTGAACCCCCTAAATTTTTTTGTTTATCTTTTTAAGCTTGCAAATTTCATGAGATTTTTTGTGACGGCTAAGTACTACGCTGATATCATGCCCTTACATGTTGTGGGCGATTCGCACGAGGGAGCTACTACCCTTGCGTGGGTTGTGAGAAGTCACATTTATTGCCTCTATTTTTTACTTTTATGGTGAATTTTCACTGGCCTTTTCCCTCTCGATGCTTCTAGAATTGACTACCAAATCTTGTGTTCTAGTTCCCCTATTCTAGTTGTTGGAATTTTTGGTGTGGGCTCTATGGGTGGGGACAAAGTGCATGTGGAGCCAGACAAGTGTGACGAGTGGAAAGCGGATGCCACTATTTGGTACATTTGTAAAGAGGGAGGAATTGCGCAGTATATGGAGGCCATGATTGGTCATGATGAGGGCTTGTCTCATAAGTTTGTCACCTCGTGGAAGGAGGGTAGGGTCACCATCGGTGGAATTTCCTTCAAATTTTTTGAGGAGGTTATTGTTAGAGTTATTGGGCTCCTGAATAGTGGCCGAACTTGGAAGAAAACTATGAAAGTTCCAGACTAGGTTAGTCTGAATTAGTTTTTTCATGGAGATGAGAAACTTGTCAAGTCGCGGGGTGGCTTTGACCGTGAGGGGCTGCCAGAGCCATGGGATAAGGTCTGTTTGGTGATCATGAAATATTTCATGTTGGAAGGAAGGTATGGGGTCTACTATTATTACCACTTTAATTTCCTCAACCACCTTAAGAACCATCTGCATATTTCTATTCCTTTCTTCCTGTATCATGCTCTTGACAACACTGTTGCGGAGTTTAATGAAGCCACTATTTTGGAAAGAATTATACTATCCTTCACTAGGGCCTTATGTCTAGGCTTTATCATTTCCATATGGCGCTTTGACCTGCTTAGCCTATCACTGTGCAAGAATTCTCGTCTCTCCCTGCTCTTGACGAAACCCCAGTTTCCTCTACTCCTCCCTCTGCTAGTCTTTTGGACATGTCGGGCCCAAGTAAGAAAAAATTCCTTAAGAATCCTACTTTGAAAGCCCATCCCCATGGCGCTTCCCCTGTTTTAGGCCCGGGGGATACGGTTAGGGAAAAAAAGCGGCTTGCCCCTACCCCGCACCCTAAGGATAAAGCCTCTAAGAAAGATAAAGTCTACCATCAAATTGATTTTGACATTGAGATCACTAAAGAAGCTAACACCCCTTGTCAATCTCATAGATTGGTGTGTAAGTAGGACAAGGTCGGAAGGCTTAAGGAAGCCTCTGATTCAAACAAGGATCTTGAGAGTGATAGTGAAAGTCACGAGGAAATGGTGGCGAGTAGGGAAGGCCAGTTGGTGTCGGTGAATAGTGTATCCCATGTGTCAGAAAGTTTAAAGAAGGGCCCTTCTGGTGATAATGTGTTGGAGATTATCCCCCGGTCCTCTGATGTGGTTAAAGGAAAAGCCCCCTTGTAGGAAGACCACAAAGAAAAATATCTGGCTTGGGAAGAAGTTGATTTGCTGAAGGCGAGATTGGAGAGGTTGGAAAGAAGGTCCAGGAGGTGTCCCAATTTGTCTTGTGGATCATGCACAGGTCGGCCACCATTCTTTGCTTGCTGCAGAAGGAAAGGTCCACAGATGGTGCTAAAGATGATGCTGGTTTCAAGGAGCTACTCAAGTTCCTCATGGCGGATTGGGAAATGGCTATACATGATATGCTTGGTAGGAAGGAAAATAATTAGGCTACTGGGCCTATTTGTTCTTGTTTTTTTCTATGTCTTGTTGTTTATTTTTTTTGCTAAAACTCGGTGGACCCCTGGTGCTCTTTGGACTTAGTTGGCTAGTTTCTGGCTTGCTTGATGAACTTTTTTATCCTACATTTACTGTTACTTTTTGTTTTTTGATGATGTGCTGTGGGTGATGGCTTTCTCTATGCTGTCACTGTGTTGTTAGTGTGCTTTTGCTGGATGGCCTTTGTTCCTTGTAGTTATGGGTCAGCACCCTTGTTTTGCTACTTTTTCTTTCAAAAAAATTCTCATGGCGGCTAGTGTTCTAAACCCTTCAACAATAATATTGCTCTAAATTTCTTTCTTTCAAGACTACTAAATAATTTATCAAAAATAATGATGATTTGAAGTCTGATGCAAGTCAAACACAATGATTAATGAACCATAATAATGTTTTAGAGTCTAATGACTAAGTATTCATTGCTGACAAAACATTCCAACTATTCACTGCCAATGCCAAGTCATAATAAATAAAGTGAAGTCTCATGTGTGTTAAATCCTATACAACCTAATTTAGACTCAAAACAATGATTCATAATATCATTGCTAAGAATTTAAAAAAAAATCTATTTCATTGACATTCAAAAAATTCCTTTACCACATGCATCGATACTCATTAAGAGTATAAAGTAAACACAAGATTTTTACAAGGAGTGCCAATCAAGGAAAGACATGGTGTAATCACCTTTTCAAATGGAAGTCAACTTTAAACCAATTTCCTTATTACCAAATCAAACACAGATGCAATGTGATCAAGAACACGTGCATTGTGCTTAAATACAAAATACCATGCAAGTTGATAAATGATTGTTTCGACAAATTGAACCTGCAAATGATCAATAAAAATATGATCAAATAACTTGTGACATGCAACCTCAAATGGAGCCTTCAAATGATCTTGAAAATGATCAATCCTGAATAACCTATACAATACCTTAACAATACTGTCAGTCCAACATAATCATAAACATTGAAAGAATATCATGTAGAGTAGATCAAACAACTGAACCATCATGGATATACTGAAAGTGAAGTAGCATCAATCTCAAATCTGAAAATGAATAGTCATGAATCTCATGTTCACCAAAATGATTCCACAAAGTATCATTGCCAACATCAAGTGATTTTGACATCAATCTTTGCCAACATTAAGAACACATGTCATCATATACACCCTGACTTGTAGCATCCTATAAGATAAACACTTTCAGTACAAATACGCATCAAGAACCCATCAAAATGATCAAATCATATGCCAGCAATATTAAACCATCCCAACTGTATAGACCATGTGCATAGATTATGCAAACAAGGAAGTTTTGTCACAGTGTTACCAAGATGTTAAGGACACAACACATGTTAGAGATCTACATATCATTCAAAGATAAATTCGGCATGAGCAATTGAATACACCATCTGCATATTTGCACATCATGTAGCTTATCAATGTTAATCTAAGAACACCATTATAAGAAATAGTAAGAACTAGTTTTCGCATCAAGGACAAACATCACACATCACAAAAAAATGAGAGTCAACAAACTCCCCCTATTTCCTTGATGGAAAAAAACATACTTTCTCTCCCCCTTTTTTCCTCAATGACAAAGGATAAAAGAGGAGAATATGAGATGCCATGAAGATAAACATCTGAGAGTCCAACCAACACATATACAACTAAAAGTTTGAATCAAGATTTAGGGATCAACCAATATACCATAACTTTACAAGGAAACAATGTTGTTGCATGTATCTCCTTGTGTTAATCACATGGATAAATAAAATATCTTTACATGCACAAAAATCAAAGACCCTGTCAATTTAGATACTTAAGGACAAATTTCAACATGAAGGTCCCCTTGATATTTTGCATATACTAAATCTTGGCAGAAGATTTTTTATCTTTCCTTCAAGCAAATGACCTTTAGTGTAAAGCATCATTATTTCTACATGCACTGTCCATACAATTTCATCACTATACTCACTCCACCATAGAAGAATATGTTGTACTATCAAAGCATCAAAAAACATTTATAGCATTATTAGTTTTGCTAGAATAGAGAACAATCATTGTCATTCATGTTGTATTTTACTTGCAATACTTGTTATGAAAACCTCTATGTAAACCAAATTAAACCATTTCTCCTTCTTCAAATCATTGGTTGTCTAAGCTAAGTCACTACTACATAAGAATTGAGCATCAAAATTTCCAAATAGTTGTCAAAGTACTTTCAAACTTGAATTCCTACAATATATGTGTCAGTAAAAACACATAAAAAATGATGTGAACACCTTAATCCTTATTGTTTCCTGAATGATAGAAAATGAAAGATTCCATCATATCAACACATCAACCTCAACAATCTGAAATAGAAAATTTGCTATGCACAAATCATTTAATGTTAGCATCTGAATTAGGCCACTATCTGTATTGGACTAGTCAGGTAAGATCAACCAAGAAACAAATGTTTTGTCTTAGAAAGAGATTCATAATCATAAATGCTTTGATCATTATCTTGAAAACATAGAATCATCACTTATACTACTCCCCTGTCAATAACAATTTTAGAACTGATGTCAATATGTTAATATTAATCACTATCTCATGTGATTGAGGACTCCTGCAATCTATTCCAATCATGACCAAGGAAAGAAGCATCAATACATTTTATAGGAACATTATTGTTTTAATCTATTTACCATGCTTCAAGGAGGATATCGAGAATCCAAATCCAACCATCCATGAATCAGATTATTGAGCGAAGGATATTATAACACTATCACTAAGGAAACACAATTAAAGTCTCACAAAAGCTACATGTCTACCATGGCCATATTAAACTCAAATTCCACCTTGAAAAAGTATCTTGTACAAACACACTGTTTCCTTCTTCATATATTTACTAGGACACTCACAACTGCAGTAATATTAGAAACATGAACACTATCCTAAGAGAGCAATGTTTTGTCACCAAAAACATTATCAAGTCTGTAACCTCTTGCAAATTTTATCATGAATAAACAACTCCAAACTAGTAAAGATGACTTGTATCACAAACTTTGAAAATCAATACCACTGCTATTAAGTAGAGGCTCTACCAAAGAAGAGTCACTATTAATCATAAATCTGTTAATCAAATGATTGCACAAACAAACTTCTAGAACTAGCAACATTTAGAGATGTATCATGGTTTGTTCAAACAATGGTACTTGATAAACATTTTTGTAATACCCTGCATCAATAGTAGACCATATGACTGGCATATATCACCAATCATTTGAAAATTATCCTTTAGAATTAACACAAGATCAAGTAATTTGGAATATATTTGTCAAATAACTCAGCTTGTGAATCATAAAGAAACACCACAAATACTATGTACAATGACTTATCAAAGTGTAAGGAATACATATCCAATAAGAATCATAAAACTACTATTATGCTAATTGCTACACACACCACAATTTTTATTCCAAAGACATCCTGTCAAAACATAATAACATCCTTGGGGATAGAAAATAAAACCTTGGATTACTCTCCCTAAAACCAAATAGTCATTAAATGCTAAGAGATGATCCTTGTGCATCATGCACAAGACTAAGTCCTTCCTTCCCCTTTTCTTGCTTTCATCTCCAAACCTATATAGTCCTTTTCTTTTTCTTGCTCAAGGTATCTTCCTGTTGTTGTTGTGTCAAGGTATTTTTCCTTTTGTTATGTCTAGATGATCTCAACAAATGACTCCTAGAAGATTGAGCTCTATGCCCAAGACAGTTACATCTATAACATATGACATTATGATCTGAACCAAAAGAATGATAAAGTCTTCTAGGCATTATGTAAGAACTTTCATTACCATTCTTATCATTCCACCAACAGTTCATTGCTACATGACCAAATTTGTGACAGATATAACATATAGTGCAACAATTTTGATTTGACAAACTATAATTATTTCTGGCATAACTTTCACAGTCTCTAGCCCTATGTCCATAAACATGACATGAGTAACAGTAACCATGGAATTGGGAATGATTATACCTTGTTGATTGACATTTCCTAGTAGATGAGAAACCTATGAATCTATTAACAACTTTTCTTTCTATCTCTAGAGCATGATTGTTCAAGTATTTTTCTTCTTAGGAGTCTACCTAACCTTGAAACTATGTCCATCTTTTGTTGCAAATACTATTTCATGTTGAGACTCATCTTGAACTCTTGAACTTTGTCCTTTCTCATATCCTACTCCTGTAGGATCCTTAGAATACTTTTTTCTGCCAATCATCTTATTCAATAGATTAGTACTATGATCAAATTTCTTATTTTTACCTAATTGAAGCTTGACACTTTCAAGCTCTTTCCTTAATGTAACTACTCCTTCAAGTTTTATAAATTCAATCTTTTTAACCACCAAATCAGATCTTACAACATCTGCTATCCTCTTACATTCTTCAATTTCATTTTTCTGACTCATAATCATATCATATTTAAGAGTTAGTTCTTTAACATAGAATCATTATCTGAACATTTCTTCAATGAATTTACCTTATTCTCTAGTTTATTACCCAATTCATTCTTGTATTTTAACTTGGCTTCCAATCCCTCTTTAGTCTTCTTTATATCAACCATTTGGGCTTTTAGAAATTCAATAATCTTTTCATCATCATTATGATCTTGCATTACAACTTTATTAACATTGACACTTTCTTGTAGGCGTACCTTATGATCTTGATTTTCTTTTCTAAGCCTCTTAAGTTCACCTTAGGAAGCAAGTAGTTCTTCATCCAAATCAACCTCAAATTCATCACCTTCATATCCCTTTTCACTTACTAAGTGAACTTATTCTTCTCCAACTATAGGATCACATTTAGTATTAATTGGAAAGGGTGTTACTTCACTAGACTTGACACTAGTGTTTTTCTTCTGGCTTTTGTTTCTTTTACACTTACCCATAGTACTCCTCTTATCAATAACTTGGTTGAACTTAATTTGGTTAGGCTTATGCAATGGTCCAGCTCTTTACACCAACATCAATTGAAATCAGATATGTTTCCATAAGAAACAGATTGAACTTGTGACATATTTGACTGATTTCCAAAGACCAGAATAAATCCTAGGTGGTTTAGACCTATGAAAGGACCCTATTCTCTGATACCAATTGTTGGAAAACTGAAATCACTGAGAGGGGGGTGAATCAGTGATTTATAAGTCACAAATTTTTTGAGTTTAGTGTTAACTTTTAAACCAAGAAAATAAATGATAGTTTGTGAATCAGACTTGGCTTGTGTATCAACTAAGCATATGCATAAGATTTTGGTATGAATAGACTTAAATGAACTAATTTTGCTTTCCCTTGAATGAAAGTTTATAGCATTAATAAGACAATTTTAGTATAAACATTTGCAAAAATGAAAAGACAATCATTCAACTATGAACTGATAAGGACAAACGTCACAATCTAGCCACATTATCATAACAAAGCAATGACACTATAAGAACATGAATTTGATGAGTGGAAAACTCTCTTGGGGTAGAAAAATCACTCCAAAATGATGCCTTACTGGCCTATATAAAACCACTATTTACAATGCCTTATAGGTAGAATTTAGAGCACCCACTCTAGGAGCACCAACCCCTTACAAATTTAGGAAGACCCATTCCAATGAGCACCAAACCCTTACAAATTCAAAGCACCAAATCTAGGAGCATCAACTCCATTACAATGCAACATAATTATAGTGTTCTATCAAAACCCTAGAAGTGCAGATTTTGTAACCCTAGAATTTCAATAGAAGACTATGAATATCCTCTTTAAGCACATTGAAGAATGTTGTATGGCAATCACAACATCTTCCTGAAATACAATAATATGAGAATCATAATAAAGATTTTCAATGTAGTACAACCTTTACGCAATGTGTCTAAAGCTTCATATTCTTCTCACTCAAGCCTTCCATACTAATACATCAAATATCCTAAAGATTTAATTTGGAATCTCTAAAATACAAGACATATCAGTTAAATACTCTGCATCATATTTGCAAGATTTTCATTCCATAATTTTGTGCATTAATCCTTCAAAAATACCAACACACAAAAATCGTGATCAACCACATTGTTTATATACTATCATGAATCTTCATCAAAAACTAATTGTAATAACTGTTTTGCTTCAAGATACTTGAATACATTAACCCTTTACCTATTTGTTAAAAAATAGTCAAGTGTTCCAAAGTAAAACAATGTCATAAACCTCTGTAACTGAAATCTTATTGTCTTAACAAAAATGTCTTAAAGCCAAATGTCTCAAAACCCGTTAAAATAAGATTTTATTTTAATACCTGTTTAAGCAATGAAGAAATCAAAAAAATACCAGACTAATGGAGACAACCACATCTACACAGCTAAAGAAGCCATTATCAACTACCAAGTCCTTGCTGACTCATCATCTACTATCCATGCTTGTAACGAGCTCGTCTAACTCCTTTAGTGTTGACCAAAAATAATAGATTTAGAACTACGAACACAACATTCTCATGGTGGCTAGGGTTCCAAACCCTTCAACAATAATATTTCCCTAAATTTCTTTCTTTCAAGACTGTCAAAGACTTTATAAAAAATAATGATGATTTTAAGTCCGATGCAAGTCAAACACAATGATTACTGAATCATCATATTGCTTTAGAGTCTGATGAATAAGTCTTCAATGCCGACAAAACATTTCAACTAATCACTGCCAATGACAAGTCATAATAAATAAAGTGAAGTCTCATGTGTGTTAAGTCCCATACAACTCGATTTAGACTCAAAAGAATGATCTGTAATATCATTGCTAGGACTTTAAAAACAAATCTATTTCATTCACATTCAACAAATGCCTTTATCACATGCTTCAATACTCATTAAGCGTATAAAGTAAACACAACCTTTTTACAAGGAGTGTCAATGAAGGAAAGACATGGTGTAATAACCTTTTCAAATGGAAGTAATTTTTAAACCAATTTCCTTATTATGATGACATCAAATACCGATGCAATGTGATGAAGCACACATGCATTGTGGTCAAATACAAAATACCATGCAAACTGATAAATGATTGTTTTGAAAAACTGAACCTGAAAATGATTAATCAGAATATGATCAAATAACCTATGACATGCAACCTCAAATGGAGCCTTCAAATGATCCTGAAAATGATTAATCTTGAATAACCATTACAATGCCTTAACAACACTTTCAATACAACATAATCATAAACACTAAAACAATATCATGTAGAGTAGATCAAACAACTGAACCATCATGGATATCCTGAAAGTGAAGTAGCATCAATCTGAAATCTGAAAATGAATAGTTATGAATCTCATGTTCACTAAAAGGATTCCACAAAGTATCATTGTCAACATCAAGTGATTTTGACATCAATCTTTGCCAACATCAAGAACACATGTCATCATATACAACCTGACTTGTAGCATCCTAAAAGATAAACACTGCCAGTACAAGTATGCATCAAGAGCAAATCAAAATGATCAAATCATATGCTACCAAGATTAGACCATCCCAATTGTATAGACCATGTGCATAGATTATCCAAACCAGGAAGTTTTGTAACAATGTTACCAAGATTTTAAGCTCAGAACACATGTCAGAGATACATATCATTCAAAGACAAATTGAGCATGAGCAACTGAATAAACCATCTGCATATCTACACATCATATCTGCACATCATGTAGCTTGTCAATGTTAATCAAAGAACACCATAATAAGAACCAATAAGAACCAGTTTTGGCATGAAGGAAAAACATCACACATTGCAAACAACTGAGATTCAATACATTTACCATTTCCTTCATTATTTCTAATTCATTTCAAGGTTTAATTACCAATAAGGGGTTTGACCAAGGAAAACCCCCATTCATTAACAAACAATAAGTTTTTTTGTCTTGTATATTTGTGATTGTAGATTTAGGTTGAAGACTTGAAGATCACTTGGAGTACAAAATTGTAAAAGTTGTAAAGTTGCATCACAAAGTTTTCATCTTCATCGAAACTCACTTATAGGCTAAATTCAAAAGTTTCAGAACCTAAGATCAGAAGAGTAGCAAGTGCAGACGTTGGAGCTCAGGATCTTGTTTTGTGTTTGCAAAAATTTAGAACAAGACTAATACACCATCCTAGGAATCTTAGTCATCCTAGGCACATTATCTAGAGATTCCTTCAGATGTAGTTTTGACATTTGAAGACTCTGTATGTTCCCCGAAAAATAGTAGGAGGACTAATATACAATTTTAGCACAATAGGTGGTCAATTAGGCTCAATAATTTTGGGAGAGCAATACTTAGTGTGAAATTTTTAAGGGTGAAAATATTTAAAACTACATTTAGCCCCCACTTTATTGAGAATATGAACTTATGTTCAAACTCACACTAAAGTATAAAAATTAGGGAAAAATTTAAGGAATCCCCCCCTCAGTGAAGGTGTAAAATCTTGGAGAATCTTGTATACTTACCAATAAAAATATTAATTTTAGTGGAATTTTTTTTTCATTTTTTGGGAAAAAATAATAATCTCAATTGACGAATATTTTCTAATCGGTAGTAGTCTGTGGAAAATACTGGTGAATTGATTTTTTTTTTTAAACTGATAAAATATTTTCATTGGTGATTAAAATATATTTTTCAAACCTAGAAAAAAATTCTATTGGCGAATTAAACCTGTTTTCAAATAGAAAAAACAATTTTGTTGGCGATTAAAATTGTTCTTCAAACCAAAAGAATATATCCATTGGCGAATTAAACCTATTTTCAAATGCATAAGAAAAAACATTGGTGAATCAATATAACCACGACTGTTCGATGAATTTTTGATGGATGATTGCAGTTGCATTTCGTAAGTAAATCTTTGAAGCACTAGATTTTTGAATTGAAACCTCTGCAATAATAGTAGAACCAGTAGATTTTCAAAAATAAATGGTTGATATTTTATTAATTATTTAGGTCTATTGGTCATCATGCTCTTGTTTACTGTTTAATATTGCGTAAGTCAAACCAAAATATTTTATGACAAAGCCTTAAATCTTAACTCTTTAATCTTGAGGGTCGAGTATTGTCAACCTAGCGATGTCCCCATTTTAAATTATGCATGTGCATAAAGTTTTTTTTAAAAGAGGGACCGTTCGATGAATTTTCGATGGAAAAATATAGTTGCATTTCAGAAGTAAATCCTTGAAGTACTAGACTTGTGAATTGAAACCTCTGGAATAAGACTAGTACTATTAGATTTTCAAAAATCAATGGTTGAGATTTTATTAATTATTTAGGCATGTCGGTCATCGTGCTCTTGTTTACTATTTAATGTTGCCTAAGTTATACCAAAATATTTTATGACAAAGCCTTAAATCTTAATTCTTTAATCTTGAGGGTTGAGTCTTGTCAACCTAGAGATGTCCCAATTTTAAATTATGCACGTGCATAATTTTTTTTTAAAAGACAGATTGTTCAATGAATTTTTGATGGACGACTATAGTTGCATTTCGGAAGTAAATCCTTGAAGCACTAGACTTGCAAATTGAAACCTTCAGAATAACACTAGAACCATTAGATTTTTTAGAAATCAATGGTTGAGATTTTATTAATTATTTAGGTCTATCGGTCATCGTGCTCTTATTTACTATTTAATATTGCCTAAGTCAGACCAAAATATTTAATGACAAAGCCTTAAATCTTTAACTCTTTAATTTTCACATCAATGATAGTGGTGAATTTAAAAATGATAAGTGTTATGTCAAACTAATTGTGTTCATGCTAACTTCTATATATACTTCACCAACTTGATGTTCTTCATATCATTTACAATATATTTGGCTTTGATTTATTTATTCTCTATTCTCAATTTAACTAAGATATTATGGAGTCTTCATGGTGTGTCATGCTACCCAAATGTTTTTGGGAGAAAATAAGGGACAATGCATATGGCAGATGAAAGTTGGGTATGGTTTTTACAATTCCTTGTGTGCAGGTTGAGGATTGTATAAGAATAATTGTGGGTAGGGAATGGCTTCAAAACAACCCTTGTACTCTATATTTTGAGGTAGCTTCGACTTTATTGTCCAATTGCATGGAAATTTTTCTCTATAAATATTTGGTGAAGACGCTGGCAATATGTTATTTGCAACCTTTCATTTACTCTATTTCTTCATTGTAGTTGGTGCTAGAGCATTACAATTTTTAAAGTGGGTTAGCGCCTATTGGTGGAATCATTAGGAAAGTGGAATTGCATGCTTCTACTGTGTAGGCTCTTTCCTTGGTTAATATGAAATGGGGTCTACTATGTGATACAAAACCTGAATCATCAAAGAGTTTGGAGTTTTGGAGGAAGGTTTTGGGTGATTCACATTTCTTCTTTGTTGTTAGTTTGTTTAATAAAAAATATTTTTTGTGGATCCATTCTTGTAAATCCCTTTTTCTTTGATCAATATAAAAAATTTAAATGTGGCTTTTAAAACTAATAGTAATTATCAACATATAGTTTTGATCATAAGTGAGTGAAATTAATTGTGACTTATTAGTGGACATTGATAATGATTAAGGTAAAATGAGACATCTAATTCTCTCTTTTCAATGTTTCGAAGTACTCTACCTTTCATTTATTCTATTGAAATTCTCAATTTGGATGTGGTACTGGGTGGTGGCATGGATTAATGCCATATGAATAGCCAGAGTGATTGATTGTATAGCTTTATATTGAAAACTACATGATGTGTTGTAGAATCATAGATGACGATGTCAATAATCTAGTGATTTTGACAATTGACATCTTGTGTGGCACTGGCTATTTTGATAATTAACAGCTTGTCATCTTGAGGTACAGTTTGCATGTAGCTAGGATGTTAGAGTCTAGACGTCAATCAAGTTAAACATTTAAATTGGAAATGTTAGGCTTAATTTACACGAACCGTTTATGTTGGATTTTTGGTTTGCGCAAATCACAATTATTACTAGTTAGTAGTCATTATACCCAACCTCACACATGACATGTGTGAGGTGTATAATGGACTAGGCTGGTACTGGCACTTTTGGCCCATAAAAAAGGATAGTGAGCAAAACCAAAATCATTCATTGAATTGTCATAAGGGTTTTCATTTTGTAGGGTTAATAACTTAATAAGGATTCAGGAAGAAGATGATGTCGTATTATTGGGGATACTCTAAATTCTCCAGTCTCTAGTTATGTATTTATAGAGTAAAAGACCAATTTCCTTCAAGTTGAGAATGGGTAGAATTGGAAAGAAGTTGATTTCATTCACCTGACTTCTCAGACAGGTTTTGAACCAGGATGAGGATCTTTGGTGGAGATAAGCACTATCCTAGTGCATGGAAGTTGTAGGTAGAAGATGGGTGAAATTTTACCACCCCTCATCATCTACATGGTTGGCCAAGAAATTCCCATGCATTTATTTTTAGTGCTCATCTTCTACATGGGAGAAATTTTACTACCCATCATCGTCTGCATGATTGGCCAAGAGAGTCTCTTGATTTTAAGACACCATGGCCTACCAAGCAAGCCCCATGCATTTATTTTTAGTGCTCATCTTCTGCATGGGATAAATTTTACAACCCCTCATCTTTTTCATGGGTTTGGTTCTGAAAGGGGCTAAGTACATTTTGTATCTTCATAGCTCCCTTTTCCCTAATTTGATTGGGCCCCCTTTCCCCATTCATTTATTTTCAGAGCCCATGGCTGACCTGGCAAGTCCCATGCGTTTAATTTCAGAGCTCATGGTTGACCCAACAAGTCCCATTTATTTTCAGAGATACATGTATCACATTTATGCTTTTAAATTTTCACCAACAGTCTAGTAGAAGCTTGGCACTTGCACTTACATTTGTATATTTACTATGTAATAATGTGATATTGGAATTCAGTTGTAATAAAATAAATGGTTGTGCTATTAATGTGACATTTTAATTCATTTTATAAAGTCCTTTGCAAGTTAAGTGCTATTAATGGTTGTGCAATGTTATATTAATGTGACATTTTAATTCATGTTATTAAGGCCTTTGCAATGTTAAATTTCTAGCCCCTTGGCCTTGATATCAATCATGGTGTATTAAAGTTTAAAGCAAATTTAAAACACATGTTTTATGTTTATTATTTATATCATAAATTACTCAACCATTTGATGAACATTTGATGTATGGTTTTAGTTGCATTCCTTAATAAAATGAACAAAGCACTAGGTTTGTGAACTAAAACCTCCAGAATCACCCTATTAACGTTAGATTAACAAAGATCAATAGTTTAGAATTTGTTGTCAATGCAGGATTAAATCATAAATGGCTTGTTTTAAATGCTATCGGCCATGCACTAATTGTGTACTAAGTAGTACAAAAGTAACAAGTAGACATTTTAGTTTCATTCACTTTAATATTCGAAAAAACAACACTTTCTATTGCTAAGTGATTTTACTTTAAAGTTAGAGGGTCAACATATGAGGAGATTTCAGTCTTCAGTTTGCTCATTGCAGTGCACCACCCTCTTCTCGATTCCACAGTTCCACTTCCAACAAAACCATTCTAGCAACCTAGTTTCAACTTCAAGAATCAAAATCCAAATTCTAGGTAAGTTAAAGAATTCCTGCGACTAGGTATGTGCAGGATCATGATGGGCCAAAAAGTGGCGATATGATAGGTATTTGTAGGGTATGTGGCTGACGACTTTTTCTTTACCCAAAATTGATGAAATGAAAAAAAGGGTTGTAAAGGAGGGTATGTGTAGGATCATGATGGGCCAAAAAGTGGCAATATGATGGGTATGTGGCTAACGACTTTTTTAACCCAAAATTGATGAAACAAAAGGGTTTTTAAAGGAGATTCTCATCTTTCCACCAATATAAATTATGTTTTACTTTGAATTTAATATGTAATTATTATTCATTTTCTATTTGAATTATGACTAAAATTCTGATTGATAGATTGATTGAAAAACATCTATAGCTTTCAAAGCGTTATCACATTTTTGAATCCAAAAAACATCGTCACATTCTATGCTTTGCATACTATAAGATTAAAAAATAAAAATTGAATTTCATGAAGTTTTGACCAAGTTAAGGTGGTGGACATCACGAGTTTTATATTTTTTTAAAAGTTGTAATAAAAATTCATAATTATTTATTTACTTGGAAAAAATTACAAAAAAATATGCATCACATCGGGACATGAGTCCTCTACTTATATCTAAAATATTATAAAAAAATATTATCATTTTATTGTGGTTAGGGTGGTTAGACATACACCTACTTCTTATTTTTTTTCCTAAAATTTAAGTACTCTGAATTGAAATTTCAAATTTTCACTAAATAGATTTTTTTTTCTAAACAAACCTAGTAGTTTAGAAACTACATTCAATTTTCTACAGATTCTATTCTTACATATTTTTGAAATAATATAGATAACTTATTCAAATTTTTACATCAAGTTTCCTAACTCTGATTTTTCTACTTTTTTTGCCACTTAAGGGCCTCTTTTTTCCATGATGATCCTGCACATACCCAGGAGATTCTTAGCTTTACACCAATATAAATTATGCTTTACTTTGAATTTAATAAATAAATATTATTCATTTTCTATTTGAATTATGACTAAAGTCCAGATTGATAGGTTGATTTAAAAACATCTATAGCTTTCAAATGGTATCACATTTTTTGAATCTAAAACATACCTCACATTCTATGCTTCACATACTATAGGATTAGAAAAATAATAATTGAATTTCATGAAGTTTTGACCAAATTAAGGTGGTCAAACATACAAGTTTTTTACATTTTTAAAAGTGGTAATAAAAAATTCATAATTAATTATTTACTTCGAAAAAATTACAAAAAAATATGCATCACATCGGGACATGAGTCTTCTACTTATATCTAAAATATTATAATTTTTTTTATCATTTTAGTGTGGTTAGGGTGGTCAAACAAACTTCTTATTTTTTCTTTGAAATTTAAGTACTACATTGAAATTTCAAATTTTCACCAAATAGATTTCTTTTTTTTTTAAATAAACCTAGTAGTTTGGAAACTACATTTAATTTGCTACAGATTCTATTATTACATATTTTTGAAATAATATAGATAACTTATTCAAATTTTTACATCAAGTTTCCTAACTCTAATTTTTCTGAATTTTTTGCCACTTAAGGGCCTATTTTTTCCATGATGATCTGCACATACCCTGACTACATTTCATCTTTTAATGTTTCTTAAAATCTTATTTTGTGAAACTTTGAAGTTTAGGTTTAAGGTTAAGAAGCTTAAGAATTAAGAAAAATTAAGGACTAATGGGGAATTCACAAATTTCACATTGTTGATTGTATCATGTCTACCGCCAGTACCACTAGAGCAATGTCAGAAAAAAAAATACATTATGCAAAATTGCTTAAAACCCCAGGTTTCACTGATGAGTACCATGATATTTATGATCCTGAAACTTATGGTTGGTGTACCTCAGAAATTAGATTTTCATCTCAGAATAAGGATTCAAACCAAATGCAAATTAATAGTATCAGTGCACCATGGGTAACTGGGTTAGGGCGCATGATGTTACATGAGGTTTTCCCTTGCACAAAAATTTATCATCGTCTATGCCCTAAATTATGATGATTACAAAAGAGAAATTGTTATCCATTAATGTAGAAGACCTTGGAAAATTGTTGGCCTTGGGGTTTACAATCGAAGAATTTGGAAATGTCCACATTGACCTAGAAAAGCTTGCTAGTGATTATGAAGCAGTGGATGAAAGGGAGAAAAATTCTTTCTTAAATAGAATAGTTCAGGATAGAAACAAATTGAAAGGTGATCATAAGCCTCCTTATGATTTGGATATTTTTAAACCATGGGCTCAGGATTCTATTTCCATGGTAGCATTTTTCCTCAGACTAGATAGCAATTTGGAAGTGGGTGCAAGCCTCCTTGAAATAGTATATAATGTCCATTATGGTGTTCCACATGTCAAGTATAATTTTATTGGGAGCATTGTAGAATCCATGCATAAATTTTTTTAGATGATTAAACGAGGTTGCACCAAGACATTTAGGTTCACATCCTACTTGTGCTATCTTTTTCTATTCAAAATTAGAGGAGTGTTTCAAAACAACAAGCTTTAGATTCAACCCTATAGCAATGTTGAGGAAAAGAAAATGGCTCCAGTATATGAATGGAACACAGTGATAAGGATGCATGATTCTCAAAGGAACTACAATCATTTTGCAGACTACCTTTTGGCTCCATTGCATCAAGCAATTACAAATACTCCAATGCCTAGATTTCCTATGTCATGTAGAAACTACATTCAACTAGGAAAATAAATACAATTGGTTGATTGGTACTTAATAGAAGAATATATTGTGCTAAGATTTTATGGATCAGAAGTACAACCATACAAACATCCAATACATGTGGCATAAAGGGTTTTTCTTTGGAATATGTAAGGAAGATGTGGAGTACTAATGAACTACACTACTCATCAAGGGAAGAAGACCTTATTTCCTTCTTGACCTTTTTCATGTGGAGGGATCACATTCAAGAGAAAAGAATTTAGTGTGGCACATGATCTTTTGAAAGTTTTTTATTTTGATGCCATCTGTCATTGGAAGTATGATCCATGTGACACCATTAAATCAATGATTGTTCTCAATAAGAATGTTGCAAGTAGAATTCAACATCAAAGTAAACCCTTGCTTGAAAACTTGAGAAACAAGGAATCTTGCGATGAGGTCAAAATAGCAATGGAGAAAAGTGCTGCTAAGAATGGTATTTATTTTGAACAATTGTTAGTAGAAATTATGGCATTGCATGAACATTGAAAGACAACTAGAAGGTAAGAAAAATTTTATGAAAAAAGTCATAAACCATCTAGTAAAGTAAAAATGATAGATTCTCTAGAGAAGGAAGTTACAAAAAAAAAATTGGTCACAATAAAAAATGATTGCCTTTTGGTCTATGATGAAGGAGCTAGGTTATCCAGGAGCTCTTGAAGAGTATGGGGATAACAAAGAATATCACCAGTTTAGAAGATTGTTGAATATAGAGCATCTAGATGACTAAGAAGATGAAGAAAGTGATGATGAATCTATTGATGATAGGGAAGAAGAAATCCATGTCAATTTAAAACTTGGTCTAAGTGAAGCCACAAAGGAAGCATATACTATAGGAAAAACCATAGCTGAAAAAATGGGTTATGAAAGTGGTCCTTTGGGGTTCCAAAGAAAAGGCCCTTGGATGGTAATAGATGTAGAGCATAGAAAACCAGTTGATAAATCTAGCCTTGGGGTTGGAGGTGAAAAGGTAGACCTAGGGCATACATGTTAATTTGTTTGAGCATCAAATCCTCATCCTCATGGTCAGACACAATCACAACTAGTACATGCCCATGGTGGAGGGCTTAGTGCAACTAGCACTACCTCTAGTGGTGATGTTATGGGTAGTAGTACTAGTAGTGGGAAACATGTGTTACAACAATAAATTACACACAAGAGGACAACATAATATACTACATAAATACCAATTGATTAAGGCATACAAAAGAGGCAAAGGATTTTGATAGGTCAAAGTCACACTACCAGTGGATCCATCACAAATGAGTTATTTCAAGGAAATCCCCCAATGCCAGTTAGTCTGGCTGTGACATCATTAGTAACTAAAAGTACTCCTATTCCTTCAACATTCAAGCATTCCATTGTTCCCGCATCCCTGGGATTTGATTACATTGAAGAGTTTAAAAAGAAAAGAAAATTGTATAAAAAAGAAAAGAAGTAACTAATGGAGTGTCTATCTATTGTAACTTAGAGCTTGCAACAACCATGGTATTACCCACACTTGACACAAGTAAATAAATCATGGAGTACACAATTCTTGTTCCCACAGTTCAAAATAAACAAACAAATCAAATGGCTCCATCTAAATTCTAGATGAACAATATTCAATTGGATTTTTACGAACTCATAAATACTAAAAAAATTAATGTATCAATGAAGAACAATGAATTGGTGTACACATCATTGATAAAGCAAGATAAAGAGAAAAAAAGGTTGTAGACTCAAATTTAAAAGTTACAGGAAGACCTAAAAAATGAGAAAGCAAAGAGGAAAGCAACATATAACAAGAGCAGTGAATTAGAAAAAAAGAATCAAAAATTCTACCTCTACATCAACAAGCAAAGAGTATTAGTAGAATGAGATTTCATTGAATGAACTGAAGCAAAGGCTAGATGAGAGCAACAAGAAATATGATGAGGAAAAATATACTTTAGAAAAATTAAGACTAAGCATTGTGAATTGAAATGCATAGTGGGAACGGAAATTGGAGGAGAGAGAAATAAATGAAAGATTTGAGGTAGAGCTGATGGAAGCAAAAAATAAAATTAAGTCTTGTCAAAATAAGTTATGTATTTTGTAGAGAAATAATGAGGCATCTAAAACAAAAGATCTGGGATAAAATAATCTAGGGGATTGATCATTTGTGTGACATGTTTCAATTGATTGATGCTATTAGACAACATCATAATTTAAGCTCAACAAATATTTAATGGACAACAAAATGTGCTAGCATTAGAGAAATTGACAAATCAAATTCAACAAACAGTCTACAGAGCAAGTGACAATGTTTTGAAATCAAAAGGGATTACTAATTGGCTTTCTAAATCAATGATGTTGTCTTCTGTCATTGAAAAGTGTTTGAGAATGTGTGTAACAAAGGAATATTTGCATATGGCTATAGACAAGATGAAGAAGGTGGATGAAAAGGTAAGGAACTTCACAAAGCTTGGTTTTCCATAGGATTTTGACACAAATGAGCGATTTGTTGGAAAGAATGATTTTAGAAAGAATATAGAGGATGCAAGGAAGATTGATTTGGACCAGTTTCCTTAGAACCCAAATGTGGTGAACTATTTTGATTCCATCAAACCATTGCTAACCCTGAATGCAAGATTGACTGAAGAATCTAAGACAGGTTCCAATTTGAAGAACGAATTGTTAATAAATCTTCAAGTCAAACAAGATCAGTTAGAACAAATGACAATTCCACCACCTGAATAGTGGAAGTTGCTAGAAAAGGTGATGCAGTGATTTTATTTTTGATAATATGAGTTTCCAAGTTACAACTTAGCTCTGTGTAGTGTTGTCTTTGAGAAATAATTTGCAATACCAATGCATCTATGTATTCTTTCATGTGATAATCAATTTAAAAGCTCAAATTCAGACTTTGGTAATGTGTTGATGTTCAATTATCTATATTATTTATTATATCATTTGAAGAAAAAGTCTGGTAGTGGTTTCAACTTCTATACACTTTAAACGATTGTTGATGTTCATTGTTGTATATGCTACTAATACTATTGTTAATATGTTATTAAGCTAATAAGCATTGAGTTGAGTGATGAATCATTGAGTACATGCTCAAGTTTTACTTTTAACACAATTAAAATATGAACTATATAAGGTAATTTTAATTCTAGGCATCCATAATCTTAGTGAAATTGCATTACAATTCAAACATCAATACTCAATCTCCATGAATACTTAGGAAATCCACTAAAAAATTATATGAATTCATGCATTAATCAAGGTACTTTATCTGTTTCATTAAAGAAGAGCTAGAATTAAAACATACATCAATGTATAATATTAATGACAAATAAGATTAATGAAATATCATTGATCAAATTTCATTAATAATTCATGTAAAATGTTATAGTTGGAGAGGTGATAGACTCAAAATAAGGGAGTGAAACAAGCTTAGTATTCTAGTCCTCTAAGTTTTATAACCTTGTCATGAAGTTCTAAATTTTTATAACTTCCCGATTCCTTGATTTGGTTCACTTTGTTGAGAAACTAAGTTGCAAGTCTTTTAGATGAAACATTTGAGTTATGGTGTGTGGATTTATTCTGCTTTTGCTGAGTAGTTATCCAATTGATTATCTATTATATTGGAATTGGAATGATGGTTTTTGGTTACTATTTCATTGTTGTGGTTACTATCACTCAAAGTTGCAGTTTTGGTGCTTTTTCTAACCTTAGTCACTATTCTTTAGAGTTTTATAACCTTTTTGCGGAGTTCTAAATTTTCATAACTTTCTAATTCCCCAACTTCACTCACTTTGTTGAAAACTGAGTTGTAAGTCTTTTATATGTAACCTTTGAGTTATCATGTGTTGATTTATTCTGATTTTGTTGAGTAATTTTCCAATGGATTATCTATTATTGGAATTATAATGATGGATTTTTGGTTAGTTTCAATGTTGTGGTTAGTATCACTCAAAGTCATGGTTTGCGTGCTTTTCCTAACTTTAGTCACTAGTCCTCAAAGTTTTATAACCTTGTCACGGAGTTCTAAATTTTCACAACTTCCTGATTCCCCAACTTGGTTGATGGTTCACTTTGTTGAGTTGCAAGTATTTCTTGGTCATCTTTCAAGTCAGTGGGTTAGAGCTTTCAAAAACTTTGAAACTTCAAAATTTGGTTCTAAACTTCCAAGTTTAAGCGAGCACATGATATTATGGACTTATCTTTCCTTTCAAAGGCATCGTCATCTAACACCTCATTGAATGTTATGTGCAGACTAACCTTGAGTTGTCTTTTCAGGAATTTGAAAAGCAAGCTTGCAAGTTTAAAGGCTATATTTTTAAGGAATGAAATTGAATGTCACATTTAATGCATGTCCTATCAAAAATCACAACATAAGTGGGTGGAAAGTTTTTACTCAAACATTTAGCCTTCTTTCTTGTTCTTTGCCAAGGCCAGTACTTCTCAAAGTGCAAAAATTCTATCTCTACAAATTTGCACTCATGTAGAGTGGAATTGAAAATGATTGGTCTAGCATTAAACAAGTCTTGTTTATCACATAAGTTGAGGTGAAAAAACTGTTTCTATGTTTTTTAGTTGTATTTCCTTCTATAATCTACTCTTCTAGGTGTTTGTGTGTTTCTTTACGTGCTTGGAGCTCATGCATTCTGCAATTGGAAATCATTGGCTTGGCATAAGGGATACAAAGTTTAGACCTTTTAAGTTAGAAGAGTTTTGGGTGCGCCTAGAGAGTGACGAGAAGTCTGAGTTGGATATAAAATTGATAGAAAGCAAAATAGTTCATATTGGAGGGTTTCTAGAAGCTGTGTTGAGTGTAGACTTGATAAGTGCATGTGTGAGAAGGTACATTCAAAAGAAATGGGAAATTAAAGCCATGGACATGACTGTAATTGCAAAAATTCTCCTGAAGTTGTTTCCCATGCAATGAGGATTCCAAAAAGGGAACCTATAGATGATATGTCTATCATAGTGGCTAGTGAATTTTTCAAAGCGAAAAAAGACTAGTGCAAGAACTCCATGGCCAAAAACTGGTTGAAGACTAAAAGGAAAGGTAAGTCACAATTGCCAACTAAACTCAAAAGAGTTTATTTTAAGGAAGAAATTGTAGATGCTATTGCTTTATTGTGCTGCGTTGTTGGGAATGCACAAGATGAGTTATTTGAGAATTGGATGTGCCTTTCTATATTGATAATCTATGATGAGAACAATTTCATTGACTGGGATAAAGTTGTTTTCTTCCATTTGAATGAGAAATTAATTAATTTCCATAAGACTGCTACTTTCTATATGTGTTCTTGCCTAATGTACATTGTAACTAGTCAGAGGTCCTTTTGGCATGGGTTGGAGCCGCAAGGAACCATAACTTCTAATATTTCTATGTATAAACGCTTTCCTTAGTTCACTTAACAATTTAGAATGGGTGATTTTTGTTGTGTTAATGATGCATTTTTAATGGAGGCCATGAGGAATCTAGATAGAAATCCATAAATGTTCCTTTCCCCTAAATTGATTTCTCTTGTATCAAATTTTTGGAGATTTTATATCCAATTTGATAAGTTTTCCTATTTGAGAATAGGGGGTTTTGAGAAAGCCCCATTAAAATTACCTCAGTATCCTGAATATTTACTGAAATTTCTAGAAGTTTGTCGACAAATTACCATGCTTAATATTAAGTATATGAGTATGGGGAAACGAGGGTATTTATTCTCATTGATAACCCCTTCTTTTACCTGAAAAACAAACTAGGTGGATAGGGGAGCCGAAGGAGTTCTCAAGGAATATAACCTCTTGTATCTATCTATGAGAGCTAATTTTTCTAGTAAGGGTTTTGTGAAGAAGAATCTCTATGGAGGGAGCTCATATCGGAATCACCCTCTACCAAATATTTATGGGAAGATTGTGTTGATGAGAACGGAGTTTTGAGAGGAGATTATATGAGGCTAATGCTAAACCAGATACATGCTTTCGGTCTACCATTTCAAATTCCTAAAAAATGTAGCAGAGGATTCAACAATCATAGATCATGGATATGAAAAATTGTCTGATAAATCCCACCCTATGGTTGATTGGAGCCTAAGTGAAATTTTAGATATGAGGGTGTATGTTGTCCCAGTGCTTAAAAGAACCCAAGACTGGTTGGATGGGAAATGGTTACAAGTTGTTGGTCCTATTCAAGCACCTAAGTCATCATAAAAGAATGAATAAGGGTATACACAAGCATCTGGTGCAAGTATTTCATTGGGGAAACCCTTTGTTAGGTCCTCTAGTGAAAATTCTCAATCACGAGGTGATGGTGATAGGCCAGAAGAAATAGTCAAGTTGAAGACCATCTATGAACATGATAGTGCACTTTCTCCTACCCCTAAGAAGAAGAGCAATCAAGAAAAACTTGTGAATGAAAATTCTAAAGCTATCTTTAAACAAATCATTGAAGATAATATCTTTCTTCCTTTCTCTGAATTTCCCTCTTCTCTGCATCTAGTTGATAATCCACCTATCACTCCTAACAATCCTAAAGAAACTATTAGTGGAAATGAATATTCTGGTTTGGTAGTAGCCTTCCTAGGATGGCTAAAAAAAGCAGTGGAGAAGAAGACAAAGCATATTCCTACAATGACAGTTGGAGTGGATATAGTTGTAAAGTTACTTCAAAGCTCTTCAAAACCTAAGAAAGCTAGGAGGATGTCAAGGATGGTGACTGATGCTACTTCTAAAAAATAAAATGTTACAAATTGCTGAGCCTATGAAGGATTTAAATGAAGATGAAATAACTAAGGTGGACTAAAAATTCACACATGTTGATATGGGGCCTCCAACACTAGAAGGTGATGTGTACCATTCCAATTATTCAGTCAATGTCTTGATTAAAAGAGTGAAAGAATAGAGGAAAGAAAATATAAAGCTGAAATCTCAAGTCCTCACATTGGGTAACTTTATTTCTTCCATGGCCACTCCTCCTACATCTGATGAAGCCTCAAGTTCTCAGGTAGATCAGAGGGCATCGATGTGCTCACCATACAAGAAATTAAAAATAATTTGAGCTATTCCAAAGCTGCTTGTGAGGGGATCGATAAAATATCTCAAGAGGCTATCTTCTTTCTAAATAAATTTGTGCTCTTTTACACTTGAGTTATTAACAAGATGGAGTTAGTAATAGAACTTCAATAGGTCAAAAAATATCAAACTAGTCTCTATGTGCTCTCTCAAGAAATGAAAGAATTGATTTCTATGGATCGAAAGATATTAATTTGTGAGAAAATTGTGAATAATCCTAAGGAGCTAGACCCTTCCTGGTCCGATTCATTGGAATGGAAATTGAATATATATGATAATATGGTGAAGGAAATTAATAAAACACTTGATCAATATTTTGAATGTTGGGGGAAATCAAAGAAGATTGTTTTATTTTGGGAGTGGAAATTACTGATGAGTTTGTTGAAATGATTCTAGATATAAAAGAGATATGTCTAAAGTTTAGAGCTGAGATATTCAATAAAGAATAGTTGATCCTTCTATAGTGACATGGGAGTCCTCGAAACTTAGTGCAATGTAGATCCACCTGAAGTCTTATAAATCTAGAGAAGAGAAAAAATCTGAGATGTTGGTTGAGTCTGAAATTGCTTTGGGAAAATGGAGAACCAGGTTACATATTACTACAACACTAGGGAACAAGGACATATTTTCAATTATCACCAAATATTGTGATTATAGGTCTAGGATGAGGAAATAGGAAAAGGTGTTGGGACATGAAGAGGTTTAAGTTCTAGACGATGAATCTAAAGATGAGGTAGAAAAGTAATGCATAGTTTTTCTTAGCATTTCCTGATACTTTCTTTATTTTTTGTTCTTTTAAGTTGAAGACTATTTTAATTTTTTAGGTGTGGTTGTCTTCAAGAAACTATTAACATAGAAAATTGGTTGATGCTTTAAATATTGGTTTGGCCAATGTAGTTAGGATCTTTTGGGAAAAAAATTGATTTTCCTCATTAGAGAAAAAGCTCTTTTATGCTTTCAAGTTTGTTTTACCACTATCTTTCAATATAGAAAATCATATGGTGAAGTTCATGCAGACATAATCTTTGTGTTGTGGTGTATGGGTTTATTCTATTTATTATGAATATCTTGCCAATAGTTATCTGTGTTGGTGTTCTGGATGTTTAATAGATTACATTGTTATCAGATGTTTATCATTAAAGGTAGCTACAAAAGGTGCTTTAGTAGTAGAAAAAGTATAATTCTAGTTGGATCAATAGCTCTTGGCCTCCATATCTTTGTTATTCTCTCTTTCTTTGACAAGTATTTGACTGCAGGTGATCCTTGGGAGTTGTGGAGTTGATTTTTCCAAACTTCAACAATTATTCCAAATGTATATGATATTTCTATTAGGGTGGAGAATTGTCTAATACAAGTTGGGAAAATAGCTAGATAAGGACACCAATGCTTCTATTCCTAGAATTTCCCCCTCAAAAACTCACCTTGTCACCTCTCCTAATTGTATCTAGAAATCAACCATCTATTTCTATTTCACCTTCAAATGATCTATATAAGGTTAAATCCTTATTGCAAATTTTTGGTAATGAGTTATTGACAATAAAGAGGCAACAAGATCAAAACACTAGACCTTACAAACCTCAACATCAAAATTACCAACAAAATATACAACCATATTAAGGAAAAATCAATGGAATTATGTTAGACCCTTTAATACTGTAAATCCATCCAATACCTTCACTTGAAAGGCTCTTGTTCCAATTTAGAACAACTTAGCTCAAGAGACTAGTGTTTACCCATGCAATAAACCACATAATCAAAATACATGTCAAAATAGAGAGTTTTTGCAAACTCTAATGGTTCAAAATGAACCCTTGACTTTTGGACAATAATTTGGTGCAAACCAAGTAGTTGTTGATAGGAAAGATCACATGCTAGGAGATTTTTATAAGACAAGGCCAATCAAGAATATGTAGAGTATAATCCAAAAGACAAGTATGGAAAACACTAGACCTACCAAAAATTGAGAAGGAAACAAAAGCATAAAGAACCTACTATACAAGTTGAAGGTGAAGGGTCCTTGATAAAGAAAGGTATGCTAATAACTTCTAACAAATAAAATACATGTACATTAATGAAGTCATGGAGAAAAAAAGAATTACAAATTGAATGTAAAATATTTATAATTTTTAAAACAAAAATTGAGGTTGTACCCCATAAAATAGAATTTTAAAATCATCATATCGATAAACCTTGAATTGAAGGAATTTTTTTTGCCTCTACGCTCAAATTCTTAATCACAAGGATGATTGTATTGAAAAAAATCATATGGTGAAGTTCATGCAAACACAATCTTTGTGTTGTGGTGTATGGGTTTATTCTATTTATTATGAATATCTTGCCAATAGTAATCTATGTTGGTGTTCTGGATGTTTAATAGATTACATTGTTATCAAATGTTTATCATATAAAAGGTAGCTACAAGCTTGTAAAATAAGCAGAGAATCGGTATGAAATTTAGGTGATTTGGTAGTTTAAGATTTTATTGTTTAATTTGTGTGGATACCTTTATAAGTTATTTATGTTGAACTGTTAGCTTCTATTAGCTTATAACTTATAAGTTATGGATGTTGAACGGTTAGCTTCTATTCAAGGAATGAATTAGTAATATTCCTTTCGGTTATTTATCAAAGATTGTGTGAATGGAAATGGAATAGGAATTTGTAAGTAGTGTGATAAGTGTTGCTCTTTAAAAATGATGCAAAATAACATATCAAATTCAATGCCATGGAATACAATACAAAATATTAAATATCACAATTTCATGGAATACAACATAAAATATCATCAACTACAGTTTGGAATATGATTCGTGAAGTGAAATATAAAATAAAATATCATGAAGTGTAATGATTCACAATTTCATTTAATATAATATAAAATATCATCAACTATAGTATGGAACAATGGAAACTGATCCATGAAGTACAGTATAAATACCTAAAAGCTGCTAATTCTCTTCCATTTCCCAAACAGAGTCAGTGTCCTCAAACTGATGTTCATCATCAGATAAAGTAAAAGAGACATCTTGAATTTGATTCCAAGTATGCTCTTCATTTTCTTTTGCATGTGTCTCAAATTCAACATTCATTGTGTGATTTGTGTCAATGTCATCTATCCCAGTCGCACTGCCACTGCCACTAGTACTAGCATTTGGAATTGGATTGTTGCACAACCCAGTCCTTCTTCTTTCACATGTGGACCTACAGATTGCGAGTGCCCTTTCAAAAGGAAAATTAAAGACATTATACAGAGTTCCTTTCAACCTGAAGAAATTTTCCAAATTCTTGTGTAGTTTGTTTCTTAACTTTGATTTCAAAAACCCCAATGTACTAAACACTCTCTCATCCTCCATCAACACCAATATCATTGTTTTACATAAGTCAACAAGTTTGAAATATTTTGATATCAAACCACACAACATTTCACTTTGACCTATTTTTTTCCAAACCTTTTGTATTGATCCCGATTCAAAGACCTTGTCCTTTCCCATGGATTTATATTGGTCCATCCTAGCTATTGCAAAACTCCTAGATTGTTTTCTAAGCTTAGCTTCATTTAAAATTCCTTCTATTTTTTTTATCATCGTATGTTACACTTTTTGAAAATTGTTTGATCAATATTTTTACTTGATCATGAAAATATTTTAGGTTCTCTTGCTTTTCCCAAAATTAAGGATACACAATACCCCTAGCTTCAAGTATTTCATTTTGACGAAATCTTTTGTGTATCTCTGAGGATAGAGATTTTGCAATTTCCTTCAAATTATTGCCAACAAATTTAACAATGGCTTTAAAACATTCCTCCTTAACAACCACTTCTCTGCTAGATCACCTGGCTATCTTACAATGGTACATTGGTATCTCTTATCCACGTACACATTACATAAGTTCCTGCTTGCATTATGTTAGTGTCTATTTTGGTTTTCTCTCATTTTCCAGTTGTTTGCCTTACTTTTCTTGACAAATCTTTAGCTTGGGAATTTTCTATCATTTTGGCACATGGGGTAAATGGGCTCCCACTAGGGTTGAGCTCAACGTGTCAAGGGTTCATATCTCGAATGGCCAGATCTTCCTTTTCTTCCTTGCCTTGTGTTTTTCCTTGTCTGGCGGAGGCGGGATCAAAGTGAAATCAGGATCAAGATTTTTCCTTTCGCTTCTCTTTTGGGTTTCATTCCGCCTCAAGTTCCGCACCTTTTCTTTTCCTTTTGTCTTTTGTTTCCTCTGGTGGAGGTGGGATCGAAGTGGAAACTGGTTTTGGAACCTTGCTCGTGTTTCACTTTCTGGTTTTGTTCCATCCCCGGCTCCACTTGCGCCAATTTTCCTTTTTGTCTCCACCCCCATGGCTTTTTGGTTTTGTTTTGGTTCTGGCTCCGCCTCCGTAGTATTTTGCGGAGGTGGGAGCGGGATGGTTTTCGGTCCTGATCTCTTTTGTTCCTTTTTTGTCCCCCACTCTGGCTCTGACTCAGTGTCTTTCCCATCTCCGGCTCTGACTTGGTCTAGTTCCCTTTCTACCTTGCCTTTAGTGTGAACTTTGGTTCTTGGGGTGATATCTTGGCGACCCCTGCTTATCTTGCCAACTGTGGCAGCCCCCTTTGGTTCTTGGTGTGACTTTCCCCAATGTTGAAGTCCTCCCAGGTTAGATGCTGAGCTACTAATATGACTTCATTTGTGCACGTGTTGATAATCAATGGCCACGATGAAGAGTTACCTAATGGTTACTGTGAAATGCTTTCCTAGTCCGGTCCACCGAATTGCTGATCAAGGTTTTCAGTCAGCGTGACATTTCTTTTTGCCGTGACATCTCACCGAGCATGGAGACCTCTAGGTGAGTGTTGGCTTCTCTTCACTATGAAGTCTTGCAGTCTGGCCAACTTCGTTTTGTTACGCCGACCCCGCCATGCTCTCAGTGTGAATTTTTGGTTTCGTTGTGATCTCTGGGTGACTTTGGGATATCTCCCTAAGAACCCCTCCTTGCAGCTTGTGTTCATTATGTCGGGGAGATGTCTCCTCGACTTCCTTTTGTCTGGCCGATATGTTTGGTGACTTTGCTGGGATGTTTCGCTGACTTGGTGGCCTCTTGCCGACTGTGTTGTGCACTCGATGTAACATACGATTCTTGGCCTATGGTCTCCCTGACCTCTTTATGTCTTGCCGACAGTTTCTCCTAGCATAGATCAACGGTCTACGAGCAACCATCATTATAATCTGATGACCAGTGCCTAAGCGCTCATATGACTTGCCTGATCTTTATGCTCTATGAGGAGAGTGTCTGCCAACCACGTGTCACATCGACCCCACCTCTAAACTCGTGCCGCAATGCGTACATTTAAATGAAGATTGACGGTCCCCACATGACTGGAATTTGATCAACGATGGGCACAAGAGTCATATGTGGTAGCCTGTTTCAATGGTCCAATGATATTTAAACGATAGTTGTTCGATCTTAGTTGATCGACGGGCAAAATTTAATTCGGTTGCGCATGACTAGGGTTTCAGTTGTGCGTTGCGCACGAAGACCAGAGAACTGAGACCGTATGGTGGTAGATGGAGGGTCACTGGATCCGCCGAATTTGCATTCATGGCGACTCTGAGAACAGGATGGCATGTTCAGAGGTATGGGCACGCATATTCTTGGGCTGATTTGATGTTGGCTGATAGACTTGTTCTAGTCGCCATGGTCGCCCATGTCTGTCCTGCCTGATTTGACCTGATCGGATCTACATCGAGATTTCCCTAGGATCACCTGGCACAAAGCATTTAATGATATCCTGTGAAGTGGGTGAAGGACTAGTGATGTGGCCTACGTGTTGTTTAGGGTTTGTCTAGTCAGCTGCTGATGTGTAATTTCCCTGGTCGGTTGCTTATTGCTCTCCCTGTTCCTATAAAGGGAGAATTCATGGCTAGGATGAAGGGTTCAGAACCTTTGGGTTCAATTCCACTTTCCAAGTTTTGGGATTGGTCAGATATATTAGGGTTTGGTCCTAGGTCATTTTTGAGTCTGTAAACTGTAATGTTGAATTCCTCTGAAAATGCAATCAGTTAAGTGGGAATACATGAAGATGCTTATCTTTCATGCATATCATCAGATTGTCTCCACATTTGTAGGCTTTTAATCATTTGAATAAATGCATAAGGTGTTTTTGTTCATCTTCTCATACTTCATGGGACTGTGTTATTTGTTGATAGGTCTACTTCAAGGAAGTAGTTAAATCCTTTGAATAGATAGCAGTGATTACTTGCTTGCAGGTTGGATTTGGTAAGAAGAGTTTGGTTGATACAAGAGCCAGATTGTCAGTGTAAGGCATTGATATCTGATGTAAGGCATTAGCAAAACAAAATCCACTGATTGAGTCCTGTTTGCAGATGAATTCCATCTTTTGTGTGTGACTCCGTGACCCTGGATTAGGCACTAATCTGTCTTGCGGCCTAGTTCCTCTCAGAAAACCTTTTAAAATCATTGAATATCTTTTGATGTCTTGTCCTACCTCCTTGTTGCTTCAAGGTTGAGCTACTGAGAATCTAGCCCCATTTGAGGTCCTCAATGCTTGGCATCAAGAGTTATCTACTATAAAAAGCAATGTCTAGTCTTCTTTGAGGCATTGTGTGGGTATACCCGCCCTGGTTCTGCAAAGCCTAAAGTGTAGAAGATCTTTTGATCTTGTCAGTTGGTCTAGGTCCTCCGAGCTGCCCTTGATTGGAGATGGCTACTCCATAGGTAGAATAGGAGACCAACCTAGTTTACAAGAGAAAAACAACCAACACATTAAAATATAAATAATTATCAGGATTATTCAAATCAGTAATTTTCCACCACATGAAATAATTTGGGCCATCTTGTGTCAGATCTAGATATAGATGATTGAGGGCCAAGCATGTATGTCTACGTAGATTGGCATATTCATAAATATACATAGTTCTGTCTTTAGATTTCTTCACAAGATTGTTCATCTCATCCAATATGGGGAGAAGGCTACCTAAATTCAAGAGTGTCTCTATATCACTTAACCTATGTAAGAGGTTAGGAGCTTTGTATACTATGTTGCGATGCTCATACATCACTCCAATCATGGATTGATATTATGAAAGAACTCGTTGTGTTGGTCCATGCAGGGAGATCCATTTGGTATTTAAATCCTTGAGAAGCTTGTTTCCTATTGTTATTCCCTCAACAAAATTTTGAAATTTTGCAAAACATTTGGAACTTCAGTAGAAGTATGTCTAGATCTCGTGGACTAGATTTTCAACTTTTGATACTATAGGAAACTTTCTTACAATTTTGAATGCTAAATTCATTATGTGGTCCATGCAGTGAATGCCAAGCATGTATGGTGCAAAAGTAGTTTGTAAATTTGTACAAACACTAGTCCTTTGACCTTGCATCACTCCAGCTCCATCAGCTCCTACACACACCAACATTTTGGTAATTATCAACTCATCCATACCTGCAATTTCATTCAAAGATTTCTTGACTAGTTCAAATATATTTTGTGATGTTGAACTATCCTTCATTTTATGAACATAGAGAAGATGAGCTTAGAAAAAATGTCATTCTATAATATACAAATGCATATAGACCCAAGAAGTATTGTCTACCTCAGAAACTTCATCTAAAGATAATGCAATGAAATTTGACTCTTTTACTTTCTCCTTTAAATCTTCCTTTTCAACCACAGCAAGATAGTTTTCCCATTCCAATCCAACCTTTATTGACCAATGTGAGAAGTGATAGTGAGTAACATTTAAAAAAGATAATAAACCAGAATATTCTGAGTAGTCTTCCATAGGACGCCCTTTAGAGAAAATATGAAAAACAACACACATCTGAATAGTTTTTAACATATTTGCTGCTTCCACTGCTTTTCCAAATTGAGCCTCAAGTGTACCTTTACATGCAACAATGTTCAACATTATTTTTTCATGCTCTTCATAATATGAGGCATACCTAACATGAAGACATTCTTCCTTTGATCTCCATTGTACAACTGATTGTTCCTTTCTGTTGATGATTCTTTTTTCATAAAATTTACTAATATGCTTTTCTATAGTGTCAATCTTTAGTTGCAACATCTTGGATTTTCCACATTTCCAACTACAAATCGTACATTTGGCCAATGTTTCCTTTTCAATATTATTTCCATTGTCAATCCCCAATGGTACCATGAATGGGTACTTTTACAACCAACCAAGTTGAAAATTCCTTGCCATTTCCCACTCACACCTCATTTTTAATTTGCTTCTTCTTTTCTTGCTACCAACATCATCATCCTCATCGAAGTCAATTATCTCATTCTTGGTAATCGAGCCTAGGGTATCCCTTGGAATGTCTTCTATGGTATTGGCATCATCATTTGATACATTTTGATTTAAATCAATGAAAAAATCAACTTGACCTTCTAGTGGCGGTGAGGTATTACGAATGCTACCAATATTTGGTGGAAGAGTTGATGATGTAGCTCCATCTTGACTTGATGGATCAAAAGCTTTGGTAATTCCAAAGTAAGATTGTATGGTACATTTAATTTTTTGGCATTTTGATGGCCTCCCAGTCTCTTCACCACCCTAACGAGCGGGATGAGTCTCTTCACCACCTTGAGGAGCAACATGAGTCTCTTCACCTCGCTGAGGAGCTTGAGGAGTGGTACGAGTCTCTTCACCATCCTAAGGAGTGGTAGGAGTCAGAGGAGTGGCAGGAATATAAGGAATGACAGGAGTCTCTTCACCACCTTGAGGAATGACAAGATCCTTACCCTTGCTACTTGAGTTGCTCGACATATTGATCTCTCACTTTGAATAAAAACTGGGAAAAAATGTCTTCTTGTTCAAGAAGGATAGAGAATATAGATCCCATTCCCTACTCAATATCATCTTTAAGAATAAAGTAAGAATGGAAAAGGGATAAAGAAAAATTATTATTATAACACTATGAAGAAATGATTACTCACCTTTAAGTATACATTTTCAGGTTTCGTTGACTTCTGAATCAAGAAGTACAACCTCAAAACTAAAAAAAATGTGTAAGAATAAATGACACTTTTGATTGTATTTATATCAATCCATATATGGTAATTTATACCAGATTTTTAAATGGTATATTAAAAAATTGGTGAATCCCATGTGCTTATACAACGATACGTTGTAATTTTCAAGGAAAAATGTGTCCTCAAATGTAATTATTTTTTAATGTTATTGGTGAAATAGGTCCTGATAAGCAACTATTTATAAATTTTAATTGGCGAAATGGGTCTTCACAAGCAACTTTTTGTAAATTTTAATTGGCGAAATGGGTCCTGATACAATGTTGTTTTAATAGTATTGGTGAATATGTGGGTGTTTTATTACATGCTTCCAGGATTCCAGGCAAAAATGTTAGTTGGTCCATTTCAAACACGTAGTTTGTTATGGCGAATTTTATTCTTAAATATGCCTCATAATTTTGGTTTTTGGTGAATGGACATGCATTGGACTGATAGTTCATAAAATATAGGTGATTTGGACACCCTTTTGGGTATGAATAATTTTCCAATTTTGACTTGGTCGGTTCCTAGAATTCACCAATTGGAAAAGATTTTCCACTAAAGTTTTCCTTGATAAAAATATGTTAAGAGGGGTCCTATTGTGCAAATGTTGAAGAGATAGGATAACTAAGGATCTAGGGGTAGAGCTCAAGCCCCCATGATCCAACATCACATGGAAAAATAGCATAAGAACAAAGGAACACACACATATATGATATGCAATAAGAGAACATACACAAACATACATGTTAGAAAAAATAAGCATGCACAATGAAAAAAAATGACATAATGGAACATGAAGATAATGATGAAATGAACACAATCACAATTTGAAAACAATATAAAAATGAAGAGGATATATAAAAATACACTTACCAAAACAAAAGGTTAATACTAAAATATTTGAGTCAATAAGGCAAAGAGACCTCAGTCTTAAATTGTCTCAAATACCAAACACCATCCATCAAATATGTTTTCAAAATAAAATTATGCTCTCACAATGATATAAAATCACTTATGAAATACATGGATCAACTATCAAGAAAGTTATGTTATGCTAGGTGACCATGTTAAAAATGGGCTCTCAAGTTCATCATCCAAAAAACTCCATTACATTGGATCCACAAACTATCTTGTAAAAAATTCCTTTAGGAGTGCAAAAAAAATCACCTGGAGGGGGCAACAAAAATCACCTCAGAGGGTGAAACAAAAATCACCACAAGGAGTGCAAAAAAACTCACCTCAGGGGGTGCAAAAAGTTTAACATCTCAAGAAACAAATTGATAACCACACCCTAGGGGGTATTACAAACAAGAGTGTAACCAAAGGGGTATGTGAATAGGTAAAATATCACAAGACAAAATGGATAAGGGTGATAAATTACCCCCCTTAAAATTTCAACATACTTGCTATGTTGGTATTTTGAGGAGAAAGAGGGGTATGTGCAGGATCATCATGGAAAAAATAGGCCCTTAAGTGGCAAAAAATTCAAAACTGCTGTTAGGGCAACTCTTGACATAAAAAATTGAATAAGCATTCATATTATTTCAAAAATGTAAGAATAGAATCTGTAGAAAATTGAATGTACCCTTTCTTAAAACTTACTTAGGTTTATTTAAAATAAATAAATTTATTTAGAAATTTGAAATTTTAATGAGTACTTTTAAATTTTAAGGAAAAATAGAAGTAGGTGTCTCGCCCTCGACTCACCCTAACTATAATAAAAATGATAATATTTTTATAAGATTTTATATATAAGTAGAGTGATCATGTCCGTGATGTGATGCATATTTTTTTGTAATTTTTTCCAAGTAAATATTTAATTATGAATTTTATTACAAATTTTAAAAATATAAAATCAGATGTCTCAATTTCAATTTAACTTATTGCACCCATGAAAATTTATTTTTATTAATCCTATAGTATGTGAAGCATAGAATGCGGGAATTTACGTTTCGGATTTAGGAAAAGTGATACCATTTTAAAGTTATAGATGTTTTTCAATCAACCTATTGATCAAGACTTTAGTCATAATTCTAATAGAAAATAAATAATAATTATTTATTAAATTCAAATTAAAGCATAATTTATATTGGTGGAAAGCTGAGAATCTCCTCTAAAAACCCTTTTCGTTTCATCAATTTTGGGTAAAAAAAAATTCGTCAGCCACATACCCTACAAATACCCATAATATTGCCACTTTTTGGCCCATCATGATCCTACACATACCTAGAGGGGCATAGGGGGATCCTTGAAAAGAATACACACCTCCATTTAAACTAGTTATCCTTTCCCCTCAAGTGTAGAGAAAAGGAAAACCACACCAAGGACTATCATTTTGCTGCCATGAAAAATATGGTTTCATATAAGATTGTACCATCATGAACAACAATGAGAAAAAAACATAAAGCTACAAATACAACATAGTGATGAGAAACATGATAGGATGAAGATCATTATTGATTAGATGAATTAGGTGCATCAACACATGGGAAAACACCACAATCCTTAATTTTTTGAATTTTGTTACTCAAGTCCTAACATGTTCGCATTGTTGGAAGCTTTACAACATGAGCATGAATTATGGATGGTTGTGCTGGTTGTTCCTATGTTGTCATTGATTTCAACATGGTGATAACTATATGGGAAGTCTACTTGGTTTACTAGAAGTTGTTCTCTATCGGTAATAGTTTTTTGTGATGGATCATTGTGTTGGTATTTAATTCTGAAATTCACCGCAAGATTTGATATAACTCTAATATCTTAACCATGTTTTCTTGACTCACTCAAAAGGCTATATCCTAGATCTTGAGGCATCTTTTGTTGTGAGAAAAAAGTTATCTTTGATAGAGTTTAACTTTGTATCCTACTATTGCTCTGTGTTTGGCATACTGTGTGGGAGACTCTGCATTCTACTAAAGTGAACATTCTTATGCTACAACTTTCTTGATGGTCTCTTTGCTACTAGTATGATGAGAAATTCTTGTGTTCTCAGATCCAAAAGGTGTTTACTTTCAAGATTATTTGTTGGTTTGGATAATTTTATTCTAGTCTTGGCCGACTCAGCAAATGAAATGTATTATAAAGACTAGCTATGTTTTATGGATGATAGTCGAATTGGTATAATGCTCTATGCGAATAAAATGATTAAACCTTATATGGTGCCAACCTTATTGATGGAAAAGATATACTTGTATATAGATAAGATAAAAGTGTGTGTGTATATGTATGAGTGAGAAGGAGAAGTGAATACGAATAGAGGAGAAGATCAAAGCCTAAATACTTTATCAGTTGCACGATTAGTATAGTTTTGATGACTGACTGCTCTGTGAGGTAGATTTCTTATTCTGAGCTTCAATGGAACTGAACCTTGCACATTGAAGGTGTATCCTATTAGTTCAATCTTTTTGCAGTGAGCCACTATCATTGTATCTTGGTAGTTAGCCATATTTTGTACTTGGGAAGTGAGCCTTTTTAAGGACATTGAGTCCTAGCAATGAGCCCCATAATATTTTGTATCCGAATATGATATATTGTGAGTTAACCCTCACTATGGTTTTTCCCATTTTGGGTTTTCCATGTAAAAATCTTGGTGTTCATGTGTATGGTTGCATTGACTTGTTTTTATGTTCCCTCTTACTGATTCAATCAAAATTGTGATAATGTTTAAGTGGATTTTATTATGGTTTTGTGGAATACTGATTCACCCCACCTCTTAGTATTCTGGATGTTCAAAAATTGGTATCAGAGCTTGGTTCCTCGAAAGAAGCTTAACAACTTGAGGAAGGTCTGATAATTTGAGTGTGAGAAATTTTTTCCTTTGGAAGTGGTCTTTGCTGAATATTCAAAAGAAATGAAAGTTCTTAAGGATGAGCTGATAAAAGAAAATGAGTACATTGGAAAGCTGCAAATTAAAAGTATGGAAGCATGTGATCTATTGACTAAAGAAGACAAAATCATCTCTATAATGGTGCAACAATTGGATGAGAAGAAAATAACTAAAGAATGTCAGGAAATTGAAATTCAAAGAAAAATGGACAAATCCATAAAGTTAGAAGAAGTAGAAATCTTGAGATATGATCTAGAAAAGGAAAGAAGTTTTGAAGACAAATTTAAGATAAGCTTGGTGATGCTTGATGATTTGATTACCTCTCAAAGATTAGAAATGGATAAGAGTGGTTTAGGGTTTGAGGAAGGTTAGAGTTCTAAAGAAAATCAACCAACTGGAAAGAAGATGCGGTACAAAAATAGACAAATCAAGGAGCAAACAAGCAACTTTGAAAAAATTCATGTCAAATGATATGATGCTAAAATATATTTATCTTGTAATGGTATTTTTTATTCGTACAAGAAATTTGGTCATAAGGAAAAGGAATGCAAAAGTAAAATGAATGATTCTTTATCATTTCCCAGAAAATGTTGTAAGAACAAGAAGAATAGATATAAAGTTAGTATTGGGATAAAAGGGAAAATGGAAAGAATAATGTTGTTTTTTGTAAGTGCAACAATCTAGAACACCCTAGTAATAATAGAGTGTGTACTATGGAAATGGAGTGCACAATTTCCCTTATCCACACATAAAAGCGGAATGAAGGAAGAGGAATTAGATTTCATAAAGTTCTGACTCAAGAATTATTTTGTGAGATTCCAATGCAATAGAGATTGAAATATATCAAAGGATATTTTTCTTAAGGCTGGAAATTGATAAAGAAGGTTTCCAACAAATGAAAAACTAAAGAAATGATTTTTTTTTCAAAACCCACTGTGATATGCAAAATGAGCTAGATATGCAAAGAAACTATAACAAAAATTAATGAGATTTAAGAGGTACACCTGGAAATTGGAAAGTGATGCAGAGGAGCTCTGGAGTCCTATATAAATTACTATTGAAGCCCATTGGGACACATACACCAAGCTGGGCAACTTAGTGTTGTTTTGGGAAGATCTTGTCGGAACAAGTTTCAGACAAAAGGGTACTCAAAACTGCAAAAAAAATATTTTTTAGGCCTAGTAGTGGGGAATCATATTCCACTGATGGTGAATTAGTCAGCTTCTAGATTTCAAGAAATTCAAAAGTACAATTTGTAGCTCCCAGTTTGCACTTCTTCTCCTGACAGGTTTCTGGATCTGAAATTGTAGAATCTGGCCTATAGGTATCCTCCAAGCTTCTTTTAGGGCTTTTACCACTTTGAATGACTTTGATGATTTTTTGAAAACTTTTCAAACCTTTCTCTTTGAAAAATCTACAAACAAGACCTACAAAACACATGAAAAGAGGGGAAAAAGTGTTAAGGGTTAGTGAATAGGGGTTTGCCTTGGTCAAACCCTAGTTTGCTAATTAAAAGCTTGAAAATGAAATTAAATGAAAAGAGAATGATGAATGAACAACATACAATGATACAACTCACCAAACCCTTGAAGTGGAATTCTAAAGATATGCAAGTAATGGCTCCAAAGTGCTTGAATGGAAAATCACTTGATTGCTTGATTAGAAAATTAGGAGAATTTAGAAGTTTTTTTAGGAGGATGAAAATGTGAGGAAAAAGCCTATATTTATACACAATTATGCAAAATTTCCCAAAAATTACCACATCAAAGGCTGACCTCAAGTCTTAGAAAATAATATCCTACCAGAATTTTGAAATAATTTTGATTTTTGAGCCAAATGGGACTCATTCGCCCCTAGTGGCAAATGGGTCCCACTTAGCCATTTTAAGTGGGTGTTGAAAATTAAGATGTATTAAATGATGTTTAATGGGATTATTCTAAAAAAAATACACTTAAGTAAGGCCTATAAGTGTAAAATGAGGCCAGTTAAGCATAAGAAAGTGTCAAATTGTTGATGACAAGCATGAAAGTTTGTTACACAATTTTACACTACTTTGAAATAAGGCTTGGTATGTGATAAAAATAGGTTATTTAAATGAAATACATTAACAAGACAATAGAAATAGTGCAAATTATTGAAAGTGTGTTACAATACTTTACAACACTTAAGTAAGGTACCACTTAAATTCTTTTAGTTTGCTAGGGCCCAAGACCTGATGTGAATGTGTTGAACCCATTACAAAATTAAGTCAAGGAACAACTAAGCTAAATTCACAAGGAGGACCCAAACAAGATCAAAAAATTACAAGGGTTACTTTTTCGGTGTCCACGTAGCAGAAGAAAGAAAAATATCTATTTGAAAAAAAAGAATGTTCAAAACTTTGATCTAGAAGAAGTAAGAAAGGAAATAAAAAGGATTTGGAGAAAGGAATCATTAGTCTTATCTATGCTGACCTCTAGTGCAGATAATCCCATCGATCTCTAAATAAAAGCAATGGCTAAGGGGGGTTGATCATCTAAAAATCTAATAAACCCCTCATCGTTACTTGTGTCATATCATGAAAAAAGTATACTTAATTTGGTAACAAGGCTAATGTATTTTCTCAGTAGCACATGTGTGAAGGATGAAGTCTACATAATTTGAAAGAATGGAGGCATACACAATTTTCAAGGAAATCTATTTGCAAGTTGAAGCATTTAATGCAAAATCATTCAAAATGACAGGAATTAATTTAGATAATTTTAAAGGCTTATATATTTTAGGAGAAGCATTCAAAGGAAGCTTAAAAGGAAATTTTGAATTTGAAAGTTTCAAGAAGATAATAGAAAAATTTGAAGCGAGCTCCAGAAGCAGGATATCTGTACATTTCTTATTGTCATTATTAGAGGTATTCCTATTTGTACAATATTTCACTTTTATTGCTATAGATGATCCAAAGGTTGTGAATTGTCCAAATAAAGATAGGTTGAAGAGATGTTTGAGGAATGCGTTAGAAGAGTCTATTGGTACATTCTCTTGCATCCCTCCGAGAGTGTTTCCTACAAAAGATATTTACGCATATGTTTATAGTAAGATTGAAGAAAATTTGTCAGTTCAGTTGAACGTGCTTTGGGAAAGAGAATTGAAAGAGAGCCATGATTCCTGCATAATATTAGTTGAGAAAAAGTTGGATTTTTGGAGGAAATTTCCCTTGTTTTAATTTGAGAAGTATATTTGAATAGTGCTTAGTAGAATTCATGATGATATATGAGGTTCATTTGATTTCCAAAGAAGCTATTAGAGTTGTGGCTGGTTTTTGTTTCTTTGAACTAGTTCCCAAATTGAAGGCAATGGATGAAAAATAAATAATCAAGGTTATAGGTGCGAGTTCTAAAGGGAAAGAGATTGATTTGAGTTCAATTATTGATTCAGTAATATAGTATGTTGCTATAGTCATCGATCACAAAGTTTGTATCCTTAACAATGATCTTACAATTTCTATTGTTGTGATGCATAAAGTTGTTGATATGGTAACAAGAGGTATGGAATATGGCTTGTGTGAATTACTTCATATAAATATTTTAAAGAATTTAAAGGAGATCAAGAAGAGTAAGAAGAATACATTCTAGCATATAAATTTGGTTGTTTGTTTACTCTTTTACTTCATGAGAAAATTACCGGTAATGGGAAGGATAAAATGGTAAAATTTAGAGCCTATTGCCTATCAAATCAGCAACTAGATGATAAATATTGGTAGTTCAAATGTGCAAAAGTGTGGGCCCTTGCCGTATTCTTTGGAATATTTTAGATGAAGATGAAAAAAATGTTTAGGATTCCAGTAAGTGTTGCGGAGAGATACTTCAGAAGCATAAATTTTCTTGTGTTTATAGATTTATATCACATCGAAGCAACTGAATCAAGGTTAGTTTCGATATCTGAATTGGATTATGAAGTGTTAGAGGTTGAAGTTGATAAATATGCTAAAATTATTTTCAAAAGCCTAAAGGATCTCAATGTAGAAGGTACCTCCAGTAGCATGACTAGAACAGGGAAGAAAAGGAAGAGTGTTGTTAAGAAAGATGGTGCAGAAGAAAGTGAGCTTGAACATGAGCATGAAAGAATAAATATTTAGAGAACTTTAGAATAATTGCAGAAGGTTATTCTCAATGCTAATTTGGATTCATCTATTTTTTTTGTGGAGAATCTTCATAGCATGATTAATTCTTTGAAGGTCTACATCTATGGACTTGAAATGTTTGCTAGAATGAGGTTTGATGAAGGAAATTTGGAAGCTATCAAAGGAAAATGTGTGAATGCACATAGTTGTTAATGAAGGAATTGGAGAGTGTACAAGGTTACAAGTGAAAAAGAGGAATAAGAATTCTTTTTCCCTAGATTGGTCTGGTAGTAAACTAGATATGAGAGATTAGATAAGTATGAGTGAGTCCTGGTTTAGCACTTAGCAAAATACATACAAGTTAGATGAAGATAAAAATAATTAGAGGTGGTCCTACATTGTACAACTTTAGGAAAAATTATTCTCTCTATAGGATTGAAGGATATATATGTTTTCAATAAATTATTGGAACTCAAAGACATGATTAAACTTAGACATACTTTTTTTTCTAGTGCTCTTGGATGTATTGGTGAATTATTAGAGATTAATCTTAGTCCCAATACTTTAACAGATTGTGTAGAGTCCTTAACTAAACTTGAGCTATCTTACAAGACTCCTGTCAGTGAAAAATGTTCATGGGAAGAAGGTAAAGTGTCTTGGAAGGCTATCTTGGAGAGTCTCAGAGGTTCTTCTTCAAGTTAATTCAAGCATGTGTTCATATTATTCTAGTTAAATTTTGATGCATATTTAAATATATACCAGACCTCTTCCTTTGTCATTGATGTTAAAGGGGGAGAGATAAAGAGATAGAGAGATAAAGGGAATTTTTTTTTGTGAAGTATAGTTTTTGATAGGGGTTGTAGTCAGAGTATTCAGTTGCGGTATATTAGAATTTTTTTTCATGCATGTTGCCATCAATGCCAAAGTGGGAGATTGTTGGAAGAGTTACTAGATGAGCATGAAGTATGGATGGTTGTGTTGGTTGTTCCTATGTTTTCATTGATGTCAACGTGTTGATACCTATATATGAAGTCTGCTTGGTTTACCGGAAGTTGTGCTTTCTTAGAAATACTCTTTTCTGGGTATGTGCAAGATCATGATGGGCCAAAAAGTGGCGATATGATGGGTATGTGTAGGTTATGTGGCTGAAAATTTATTTTAGCCAAAATTGATGAAATGAAAAAGGTTTTTAAAGGAGATTCTTAGATTTCCACCAATATAAATTATGCTTTACTTTGAATTTAATAAATAACTATTATTCATTTTCTATTTGAATTATGAATAAAGTCCTGATTAATAGGCTAATTGAAGAATACCTATAACTTTGAAATGGTATCACATTTTTTGAATCTGAAACATGCGTCACATTATATGTGTCGCATACTATAGGATTACAAAAAAATGAATTTCATGATGTTTTGACCAAGTTAAGGTGGTCAGACATACAAGTTTTTATATTTTTTAAAGTTATAATAAAAATTCATAATTAACTATTTACTTGGAAAAATATTACAAAAAAAATATGCATCACATGGGACATGAGTCCTCTACTTATATCTAAAATCTTATAAAAAATATTATCATTTTATTTCAGCTAGGTGGTCGGGACACCTACTTTATTTTTTCCTAAAATTTAAGTATTGAAATTTTAAATTTTCACCAAATAGATTTAAAAAACCTATTAATTTAAAAACTACATTCAATTTGCTACAAATTCTATTTTTACATATTTTTCAAATAATATAGATAACTTATTCAATTTTTTACGTCAGGTTGCCTAACTCTAATTTTTCTGAAGTTTTTGGCACTTAAGGGCCTATTTTTTCCATGATGATCCTACACATACACTTTTGATGGATCAATGTGTTGGAATTTGAGTCTGAAATTCACCGTAAGAGTTGATATGACTCTAATATCTTAACCATATTTTTTTCACTCATTCAGACAACTATATCCTAGATCTTGAGACATCTTTTTTTGGGAGAATTTTTTTAGCTCTGACAAACTTTGACTTTGTATTCTACTATTTCTCTGTGCTTGGCATACTATGTGGGAGACTCCACATTCTACTAAAGTGAAAATTCTTATCCTGCAGTTTTTTTATGGTGTAGTATGATGGGAAATTAATGTGTTCTCAAATCTAGAAGGTGTTTGCTTTGATGATTATTTTTTGGTTTGGAAAATTATGTTCTAGTTTTGGCTGACTTCGAATACAATATATTATGAAGACTAGCTATGTTTTATGGATGATAGTTGGCTTGGTATAATGAACTACATAGATAAAATGATTAAACCTTATACTGTGCTGACCTTATTGATGGACAAGATATAATTGTATATATATAAGATTAAATTATGTGTGTAGATGTATGAGCAAGAAGGATACGTGAGTGCGAATAAAGGAGAAGATCAGAGCCTAAATCCTTTATCAGTTGTGATTAGTCCAATTTTTTTGAGCAACTACTATGTGAGGTAGTACTTCTTATTCTGAGCTTCAGTGGCACTTATCCATGTAAATTGAAGGTGTATCCTATCAGTTCAATCATTTGGTAGTGAGCCACTATCATTGTATCTTGGCGGTTAGCTATCTTTTACATTCAAGCAATGAGCCTTTTTAAGGATAGTGAATCTTGGAAGTGACCCCCATAATATTTTGTATTTAGATATAATATATTGTGAGTTAATCCTCACCGTGGTTTTTCCCATTTTGGGTTTTCCACATAAAAATATTGGTGTTAATGTGTATGGTTACATTGACTCATTTGTATGTTCCCTCTTGCTAATTCAGTCAAAATTGTGATAAGTTTTAAGTGAATTCTATTATGGTTTTGTGGAATATTGATTCACCCCGCTCTTAGTATTCTAGATGTTCAACAAGCATTGGTTGTCATTGATGAAAATAGTTAGTGAATTGTTTATGGTTGTCATTGATGTCAACAATTAAGTTAGTTAAATGTTTGGCACTGGCTATCTGATGTAGTCAAGGTAGAAGGATCTAATTAAGGATTGTCTAGCCTTGCAACCTAAATTACTAACTCCATGATCAAAATAGATGTGCAATGGAATTTAATAGTTAATCCACAAAAAGATAAAAGACACTCATGAGCACCAGACACAAGATATATGCTAGGAAAACTTTAACAAGGAAAAACCCAACCTTCAAAGCTCATCCACATTATATTAAATCTCAAAACACAATTACATATGCCTCTTAGGCTTCACAGATTCTAGGTTGCAGCCCAGAAGTTAGAAATAACTCATATAATAACAATTTTCCAACAACTACTTCTACTCCAAACTCACTCTACTTTGCGATCCTTTCGGATCAAAATACTTCATCACCATGCATCATACTTCATATTATCAAGCACCTTGTCGATATACCTTCCCCTTTCCATCATAACAAATCATCTCTCCTATATTTAATATCATTCGCAAAACATTTAACTCTTAACATGTTGACCCATTTACAATGACTAGTAAAATAATGTGTCAACTCAGATAGGTCGGCCCCAAACAATAAAAAATTACAATGTGAATCAACCAAGGTCAGCAAAAATAAATACAAGACCCAAAAAAACATCCTCAATCATGAAAACACCTTCCAAATTATTCCTCGAAGATCCACAACACGCCAAAATGCCCTATTGGCCAAGAACATGGAAAACATAAAATTTCAAAAGAAAAATCACCAATCATGGGCACACAGATCAATGTGGACCAACAATACATGATTTGGAAACATCCAAAATCCTCACAAATCACCAGAGAAACATCTACAACAACTCCACATATTGGAATCACAACATCTTCCCTGAGGAACACCAACCGGAATAACTGAACAACTATTTGCACACAAATCCTCACAGCTCGATCGGTCCTTCATGCGGATCCCTGAAACTTAACATGGTTAAACTAGGTATCCTCAATGAAAAACCCTTTAATCCATGACCTTATATCATCAACACACTGAGCTAGCCAAGCTAATGGCTAAAATGAACTTCACTACCAACTGCCTCAGTTTTTTGAATGCTTCTGGATGCGCCTGCATCAGACTCTTGGGTTATTTGAAACATGAGCCTCTTCACTTTGGTCTATACTATATCAAATCCAATATTGTCTCCTTAAATTTGTTCATCAATCTATCCACAGGTACTTGCAATTTCCTCAAGGTCGGCGTTCTGTTAAAGTCCACTATGCGAACTACCTCAAGTTCTTCTAATTGGTTCAACATTCTACTTGCAGGCCTTGCACTACCTCACTAGTCAGTGATCTACTTGCAAGCCTTGCACTGCCTCACATGTCGAAAGTCTGAGCAAGACTTCTCTACAAGTTTCCTCAAGATCATTAACATTTACTTCACTCCAGTACATAAAATTTCTCCTTAAGATTAATGCTTTACCTTCTTCTAGTTCTACAAGGAAATCTGATTCCTCCAAAGGTTCCCCTTCTTCTGCATAAATCAATTCAAGCTTTGCTTCATCTACATAAACTATCTCTACATCCTTTACTACTTCACTTTCATTAGGTTCTTGATGACACTCAACACTTGATTCTTTCTTCTTCCAAACTCCTCTATGCTCTGCATAAGGTCTTCTTTCTCTACATCTTGATCCCACTTTTCTTCCAACATATGAGTTCTTCCATCTATATGATCTTCTAAGAACACAAGTAACATGTTTCCACTTTGCTCCATCCATCCACCCATAATCTATTTTCTCATAACCTGTCATAGGCTCTCTCCTTCTCATCTTATTCCAAAGAATCTTCTCAGAATGATTCCCTAATCCACATAAATTACAAGGATATAGATCCCAACACAATATATTTTCATTTCCATTCCTATTACAATGTGAACAATACATACTTTTTCTCCCTTGATTCAAATTGTTCAAACTTATAACAACATCATTACCTTTTTCATATCCAAGACCTTCACTCTTATGTCTCATTATTAGTTTGAACAGGTTCTGTAATTCCTTGCTGATGATTTCCCAATCATTTTCCTTCATATCCCATTCTTTGCATGATTTTGAAACCAATACCATCACCAACAATTGTAGGCTTTGTTACATTGTTACTTTCAACTTCTACAACATCACACAAGTCATTAGTATCATAGGAAACATCACAAAGTTTAGGCTTAGATCTCAGATTCTCATTCTCCTTCTAGCATGCTATAAGTGATTGATCCAACTGATTAACATGTTCCTTCAAGCCACATATTTCCTTCTTCTACAAACTATTCTCCTTGTTCAGCTCCTTCAAACTTTCCTCCAGATCTCTATTCGTCTTTTTCACCCTTTCAAACAATTTGAACCCTTATGTAAATTCCTTTTCAATATCTTCAAACATATCTATCTTTGCTTCTAGTTCTTCATTTCTCCTTCTCAATTTTGAATTATACTTCTTGATTTCACACAATTCTTCTTCCAAAGTATCCCTTCCACACATAATGGTTTCATTTTCCTTCTTCATCCTCTTTGCAATCTTACCCATTGAAACAAATTAAAAAATTTCCAAACTTGAATGTTTATAGACTCACAACTAGCTCTGATACCAATTGATGCAGTCAGGGTAGGAGGATCCAATTAAGGATTGTCTAGCCTTGCAACCTAAATTACTAACTTCATGATCACAATAGATGTGCAATGGAATTTAACAGTTAATCCATAGAAAGATAAAAGACATTCATGAACATTGGACACAAGATATATCTTGGGAAAAACCTAGCCTTCAAAGCTCATCCACATTATATTTTATCTCAAAACACAATTACATATGCCTCTCGGGCTTCACAGATTCTAGGTCATAGCCCAAGAGTTACAAATAACTCATATAATAATAATTTTCCAATGACTGCTTCTTCTGCTCCACACTCACTTTGCTCTGTGATCCTTTTGGATCAGAATACTTCATCATCATGCTTCATACTTCATATTCTCGAGTACCTTCTTGATCTACTTTCCCTTGTTTGTCATAAAAAAATCCTCTCTCCTCTATTTATATTATATCCACAAATCATTTAACTCTTAACATGTTGGCCCAATTACAATGGCTAGTAAAATAACGTGCCAAATTAGATAGGTCAGCCCCAAACAATAACAACATACAATGTGAATCAACCAAGGTTGTCCATAGCAAAGCCAAGACCCAAAAAAACATCCTCAATCATGAAAATTCCTTCCAAATTATTCCTCAAAGATCCATAACATGCCACAATGCCCTATTGTCTAAGAACATGGAAAACATAAACTCTCAAAAGAAAAATCACCAATCGCAGGCACACAGATCAATGTGGACCAACAACACACGATCTAGAAACTTCTAAAATCCTCACAAATTACCATAGAAATGTCTGCAACAACTCCACATACTAGAATCACAACATCTTCCCTCAGGTAGACCAATCAAAATATCTAAACAACTGTCAGCACACAGATCTTCACAACTCAATCGATCCTTCATACGGATCCTTGAAACGTAACATGGTTAAACTAGGTATCATCAACGATAAAGCCTTTAATACATGACCTTAGATCATCAACACATTGAGCTAGCCATCTTGATGGCTAAAATGAACTTCACTATCAACTACCTCAATTTTATGAATGCTTTTGGATGCCCCTACATCCCTATCATTGATGAGTTATATGCCATTGATGTCTTTGTGACACTCTAGGAGATTTCTATGATGCCAACACTTGGTGTGTTGGTTGGAATTGGTTTCCAAAACTTGATGAGATTTTTGCACATGTTTATGAGATTGTTGTTTAACATTTATTATCATTGTGGTTGTTGTTATTGGTGTCCTCAACTATATTTTTTTGATACTCTTGTTACAAGAATGGGAAGATTGAAGGTGTTTTCATTGATGTCAATTGGTGAATTGGTTATCAACTGATTGATATTGTCATTAGTTTCATGGGTATAGGTTGTTTTTTGTATATGTCGAGGATATTGCGAAAATTGTAAAGAAGATATGTTGCAAGTGTTCTGTGGTTGCTTCGAGTTTTGCTTTGGATTTTCTCCTATATTTGTAATTTAGATATGTTGTTCATGGTTGTTGGAAGATGCTATATCTATATTTTTAGCTGTTGATTCATTATACAGTGTGAGTTATGTTCACTGGTTCTAAATTATGGTTTTCTGTGTTTCTGGTTGAAGTCCATGAGAAATGTTGTTGGTCTGAATTTCTCCTTGATTAAGTCTTAGGAATTGCTCTTTTAGAGTTGAGTTGCCTTGATTGCATTGAAGATAATTTTTGCATTTGGAAAGTTCATGCTTAATGGTTCTACGTGTTTTACACTGGTTTGGTTGACCTTGTGTTGAACACTACTTTCAAAGATGATGAAGTGTGTTGGATCTATTTGGGTCCCTATGAAGTGTGTGTTTGGGTTGCCCTCATTCTAATTCCACCCTAGGATGTTTTGGCACCAAGCTAATTTGAATTTGAATTTGGATGGATGAATTTGGATATGTTGAAGATGGTATAAATACAGGATTAGTGATGGAAAATATATAAGAGCGAAGAGGAGAGATAAATGGAAAATAAAAAGAGTAGATAGATGTGAAATTGATGTTATCCAATGAAGGTGTGTATTGCAAGTGTGGCAGATCAGTGTGAAGCCTTAATGTTGAGTTTTCAAATGTAGTGAGATAAAGGTGAACTTTATCATTCATGCATGTCTAGATGAGTGAATGTGGTGGAATCCTTTTTTGCATTGAGATTGTATTCTCTCTATAACAAGTCTTCTTTTTATTCTTTGTATCTCTATGGAAGTGAGCCTTCTGGGTTGTCATCCCTATTGGACAGTGAGTCCTTGTTTGAGGTAGTGAGTCCTTAGTTTGGTAATGAGCCTTGTTTCATAGGAAGTGATCCTTTTGTAATCAGTTTTGATATTCTTTATAGTATGAGTTAACCCTCACTATGTTTTTTCCCTTATTTGTTTTTCCATGTAAATCTAGTGTTATTGTGTTGATGTGTTGGATTTAAGTTTTTGCATTGGAATTTGATGATTAATCATTTAAGCAATATTAAGAATTAGTTCTGGTGATTGAATTAAAAATTTAAATATGTGAAAATTGATTCACCTCCGTCTCAGTTGTCTTGTTCAATAATTGGTATCAAATCTTGGTTCCTTGGTGAAGATATTAACCACTAGAGGAAGGTCTGAGATAGCTAGAAAAAATATTTGAGTATCTGAGGTTTGATGGAACTAATTATGTTATCTAGAAAATATTGATGGAATAATATCTGGAATATTATGGATATGATGTGGAGAAAGATTAAAAATATCCTTACACTCCTTCTAATGGTTCAAGTACACTTGAAGAGATAAAAGCACATGAAGTGAACAATAAGGTGAAGTACATCTCAAAGAAGAGTCTGGTACATTCCAAATTGATTAAATTTTAGAATTTAAAGTCTAATAAGGAATTGTTAGATGCTTTGGAAAGAGCACATGAAGGTGATGAAAGAGTTAAAGAGGCGAAATTGTAGAATTTGGACATATTTTGAGCTTCTATATATGTATGAAGATGAGAATGTTAAAGCTTATGTATAGAGATTGGATGACATAGTGGATGGAATGCGAGGACTTGGCACTACTATAGATGAAACCAAGATTGTAAAGAAGATTCTCAAAAATCTTCCTGATGTTTACAATAAGAAGGTGTGTGATATTGAGTAGAGTATAGATTTTAAAACCTACACTAAACGTTTTTTGTTGGGATTTTTGACATATTATGAGATGAGGAAACCTAGTCCAAGGAATGGATGCAAATCAAAGACTTATGTCAAGGTGACAAAAGTTGAAGATCCAGATGAAGAAGACTTTGATGAAATAGAAGCTAACTTTGTAAGAAGGATGAGGAAAGGCTCTAGTAAGTATGAACGTAAATTTCCCTTAAAATGCTCTAGTTGTGGATAAACATATCAATATGGTACAAAGTGTCAAAAAAGAGAAAAGAGGAATAAAAATATATATGAGAAAGAAAAGAAAGTAAAGAAGATTAATAGAGCATACTATGTGAATGAAAATGCTAGTATATCTAATGAAGATTTTGAGTATGAATATTTTGATGTAAATGAATGCTTGTTCTTGGCAATTAAGGATGAACCTACTTCTTCTAATTCTGAAAAATACGTAAAAGAAATTCCTCTAGAGAAGGAGAAAAATGAAGGTACAATTATCTCTTCCCTGCATGCTAAACAAGAAAATAATTATTGGGTAATTGATAGTGGTTGTTCACATCATATGACTAATGATAAAAGTAAGTTTATTAAGCTTGAAAAATATGATGGAGGCTTGGTTATGCTTGGAGATGATATTGGTGCTAAAATCTATGGGATAAGTTTGGTAAGCTTTGATGAAAAGCATAATATTGATGATGTCTACTATGCTAAGGGTTTAAGGCACAATCTCTTGAGTGTTGGTCAGATGTACAATAAGGGATATGATCTTGTGTTTAAGGATGAAGATGTGAGATACATAAAGGATTCAAAACATTGATTCCTACAAGAAAGAAATCTAAAGGAAATATCTATTAACTTAAGGGTGTTAATGGATGATGCTTTGACTCATATTAATGATAGTTGGTTATGGCATAGGAGAATGTGTCACATGAATTTTGATAATTTGGAAAGGATTAGTGTTGTGCAGGCCATGATAGGTTTACTAAGAATTAAAAAACCTATTAATGCTATGTGCACAAATTATTTGTTTGGAAAACAAGCAAGAAATCATTACAGATCAAAGGAACAATCTACTAATGGACTACTAGATTTAGTTTATACAAATCTCTATGGTCTGACAAGAGTGAGAAGTATTCTTGGTGAAAGGTACTTTATGCTTTTAATTGATGATTATTCTAGATATACATGGGTTACATTTCTTAGAGAGAAATCAAATGCATTAGATAGATTCAAGAAATTCAAATCTATGGTTGAAAATGAAGTAAAATTGAAGATAAAATGCTTAAGGTTTGATAGAGGTGGAGAATTCACCTCCCATGAGTTTAATACATTTTGTGAAGTGCATGGAATAAACACATAGTTATCTTCCCTGATAACTCCTTAGTAGAATGGAGTTGTTGAAAGAAAAAAAATAGAATGATTCAAGAGGCTGATAGATCAATGATTACTGAGGCTAGTTTGCTGGAAGTTTGCTAGAAAGAAGCTATTCATACTACTGTTTATGTATTCAATCTATTTCAAGTAAGAGAAAACAATACAAAGACTCCCTATGAGATATGACATGGAAGAATTCCTACTATTAAGTATTTCTAGGTATTCGGAAGCAAATTTTATATTAGAAGAGATGAAGATACATTGGGTAAGTTTGATGCAAGAAGTGATGAAGGAATTTTTATTGGATATTCTACTAATAGAAAGGAATATATATTTTTCAATAAAAGACTAAGAAAGATTGTAGAAAGTTCAAATGTCAAGGCTAATGAGAGAGTGAAGAAATATATTGGCATTGATGAATATGAATTTGATGAACCTAATCATGTAAGAATTGAAGAGATTGTGAAGGAACAAGAAAAGGATTAGCAAGAAGAGAAGAATGGATATAATGAAAGAGAAGAAGATGCACCGGTGATGTCCCGTAAGACACCTAGATATGTATAGAAGAATCATTTAGAAAATCAGATTATTGGTGACAAGATAAAAGGACTATTAACTAGAAGCAAAGTTGCTACTAAAGTTAATTTGTGTTTACTTTTTGAGATTAAACCAAAGACTGTAAGTGAAGCTTATAAAGATGAACATTAGACAAAGGACATGAAAGAAGAGATGATGTAGATTGAGAAGAATCAAATAGGGGAATTGATCCCAAGATTGATAGATAAAAAAATCATTGGATCAAAGTGGGTGTTCAGAAATAAGTTGAATGAGAATGAAGAAGTTGTTAGAAAAAAAACAAGGCTTGTGTGTAAAGGTTACTCATAAGTAGAAGGCATACATTTTCAGGAAAAAATTTCTCCAGTAGTAAGAATGGAAGCTATAAGGATGTTCCTAGCATTTTTTTCTCATAAATATTTTAAGGTGTATTAGATGGATGCCAAGTCAAAAATTTTGAATGGTGAGCTAGAAGAAGAAGTCTACATGCAACAACCAGAAGGATTTCAGTTGATAGATCAACCAGATATGGTGTGTAGATTGAAGAAAGCTTTATATGGATTGAAGTAATCTCCTATAGCTTGGTATGCAAGGTTAGACAGGTACTTGATTCAACAAGATTTCAACAAAGGTATGATGGATAGTAATCTATACTTTAAGATTGAAAATGATAAAATATTGATTGTAGTTGTGTATGTTGATGATATTATCTTTGGAGATGGAAATAAGTGTGTTGATGATGTTTTCTGTACAACAACAAATCAAATAGAATATAATATCCTATCTCTCTTGAAAGGTAAATCTCTATTAGCGAGCCTCAAGAAATAACCCCAAGGTCTCTAATGTCAGGTCTTGACAATGCATAAACAACTCAGTGATAAACATGAAAATGCTGGTAATCACAATGGAACCTTACTACAAGCAAATATTGAATCATATCTAGCAATATGATGATTCTTTAATCCTGAATCTAACTCAAATGATAAAGAAATAACCAAAGATTAGGGTTTCAGAGAGATTCCTAAATTTAACTACTCCTAAGATTAACAATGCAAATGATGAAATACTTGAAATGGACCAATCCCTCATAAACTGATTCCTGCTTGACCAAGATAAATCTACAATCTGACAGAAACAGTGCAATCTTCTAAGGTATTAAGATTTTTAGATCATGAACATTCATTCAAGACAACCCAATTGCAATTGAAATGAATAAATCTCCACAATTGAACTAAGCACAATGAATATAAAGGTCTAGGCTAACTTTGAAAAGAAACTAACAATCACCTAGCTACAAAAAGTATGGACCAGGGATTGTTGTAAACACTTCAAGCATCAAATCATAAACACCATTGAATCAAATCTAACATACATCTATTAACCTTGAGCAATTTGAAAGATAGAATCATAAGAACCATGCAAGATAAGTCAACACAAAAGAGATCACCAAAAAATTACAATGTCTTCAATTGTATTGAATCACCAAATTTCAGCAACAATTCTAATGTTCTGTTACAACACTTGCTCATAATGACCTAATTTTTACGTCTGCTCTACTACCTAATTCGCTCTAAGAACTATCTGTCTTTTTATTGTATGTTCTCTATTCTATATCTTATAAATGAGGCGAAATGCCCAATTTATAGAAACCTCCAAAGCATGTCAGCCAAGAGAAATTTGAAATAAGATAAGATATGCATTAAATGCATGGGACTCATCTAGGTTGGCCTAGGATTTATAATGCAAATCGATCCAATGCATGCAAAGTATAATTCCCAATGCAATCAATCATTAACTGGACCCTTCATCATTTTCTTAATTTATCTGGCATCTTGAGGAAAATACTCTCCAGGTCAGCCATAGGTGAATTAATAAATATTCTGAACCCTCCTTCAATCGAATTAATCTCCTCCAGAACTTCCTTAATGACCTAGTTAAATCTAGCTTGTACTCAGCAAAAACCAGCATCAATAATCATGAGGATCAAGATTAACACGTCACCAATCATAAATTCAAAATTCAAATAAATCCAAGCAAAGAAAGAAATCTTGCGAAAAATCGTTAATGCATAATTTATACACAGTTCGGGATTTTCACCCCTCCACGGAATCCAGGCCAAAAGGGATTTTTGGGAAAATCCGGACTAGGCGGACTCTAGTGAAAACAAACAACAGTCAATAAATTTTGGAAAATGCAGAGACAACGAGAATTTCGAGAAAATCTAGAGGGAGCAGAAATCTATGAAGCAGGAAAAACTCTAGATTTTTGAGAAAACACAGAGGACAAGGAAAACCGAGGGAATCTGCTTGCACAACAAAATCCCAAAACCGAGGGAAAACCTAGATTTCAATGTTCTCCAATGATCTCACTCAAATTGATGGAAGATAACAAATTTGAGGACCCATGATCAAATGCTAAATCATTCAATGATGGATCTAGACTCATAATTCACTCAAGGGCATCAACATTCATAAAATGACATACTAAACCCAAAATCTAGGAATTCGACAAGGAGACGGAATTTTAGAAAAATTCGATCCATGTGAAATTCTACTAGGTGAGAAAATTTCTGGAAAACAGTACAAAACACTAGCCACTGAGCTTTGAGTGAAATTCGGGAAAATCCGAACGAGGTGGAAAATCCTGAAACAGAGAAAAAACCTAGATTTCGCCCAGAACTTAAGATTTTCAAAGTGTAACGTGGGGAAAACACTTAGGAAAGAAAGATGAATATTTTAAGCTCATTCCAAGGCAAGGTAGACCACAAAATCAAAGGGACAGAAACACAAAAGCGAAAGTGAAAGAGGGTCCCTGCTTTCAGCGAGGCATGTGTGCGAAAACTGCACAACAAAGTGCAAGATGTTTGTAGAAGATATGCAAAAATAATTTGAAATGTCTATTTTTGGAGAGATGAATTTCTTTCTTGGGCTACAAATCAATCAAACAGAGAAAGGAATTTTCATTTCATAGTCTAAGTATGTGAGAGAAATGTTGAAGAAATTTGGGATGGATGGGTCCAAACCGGTATGTACTCCTATGGTGACTGATCAAGCAAATTAGGTAAAGATGATGATACACCTAAGATTGATCAGAGCAAGTATAGATCTATGATTGATGGACTATTATATTTGACTACTACTAGACTAGATAATATGCATATTGTTTGCAGCCTTATGGCTATATTTCAAGAAGATCCTAAGGAAACACATGTTGCTATTAAAATAATTTTTAGATACTTGAATGGCACTCTGGATTATTGATTATGGTATCCTAGAGATTCCGACTTTACTTTAAGTGCTTATATAGATCTAGATTGGGTTGGATGTGTAGATGACAAAAAGAGTACAAGCGGTGGTGCATTTTTTCTTGGATGCAGATTGGTGGCATGGTTGAGTAAAAGGCAATATTGAGTCTCCTTTTCTATTCTTGAAGCTGAGTATATTGCTATTGCATCTTATTGTACACAATTTCTATGGATGAAACAAACATTGAAGGATATCACAGTGGTGTATGATGATCCTATATCTATTTTCTATGATAATACAAGTGCAATTAACATTTCAAAGAATCATGTGATGCACTAGAGGATGAAGCATATATCTATCAGATATCATTTCTTGAGAGAGAAGGTCACGGAGAATGAAGTAAAAATTGAGTATGTTCCAATGAAGGATCAAGTGGATAAGATTTTCATGAAGAATCTTCCTAAAGATACTTTTGAGTATCTCTAAGAGAAGGTAGGGGTAATTTCCCCTCCTTTCTTGAACTATATTTATATGGAGATGCATCATTCCAATGGATCTATGGATCTATCTTTCTTCTGGACTAATGTTTTGGTGGCTACCTCCTAGGGGAGTAGGTAGTATCAAGTGTTGTCATTTTGTTTATTATTTTTTGCATGCCAAAGGAGAAATCAATGTAAAATATCTTTTTCCTTTGACATTGATGTCAAAGGGGGAGAGGAAGCATGTGAAAAAGTAAAAAAAAATGTAATATTAAAAAATAAATAAAAAAAAGAGAAAGAAAATGATAGGAAGCATGTGAAGAAAAGAGGAAGAATACAAAATATTATCTACTAAGGGGGAGAAATAGAAAGAAATTTATTGAGAAGTGTAATTCAAGCTAGTATGTTGTCTTCGATGGTTTTTCACATCATGTGTTGCCATCAATGACAAAGGGGGAGATTGCTGCAAGAATAGGAAGATTGAAGGTGTTTTCATTGATGTCAACTGGTCAATTGGTTATCTACTAAATGTTGTTGTCATTAGTGTCATGGGTACATGTTGTTGGTTGTATATGTCGAGGATATTAAGAAAATTGTAAAGAAGATATGTTGCAAGTGTTTGTGTGTATAAAAATATGTGTGAATTATATAAAATTAACAACACACAATTAGATGGAAAGTATTATAGTAAGGAAATCTAGCTTAATCAAACACAATTTGATAATAGTATTCCCTAAAAACATCCCATCTTCTTCTAATCTCAAATGTCCTAGTATTTATGCTCTTAGATCTTATCCATGCACAAATCATTGGGATGTCATCTAAGAAACAAGTAGCCTATTTATTTATAATGTAGAATTTAAGTCTACATCTACATGATTGAAGGAGTCAGCTGGATGAAATGATGGAGTGACATGGTGAAATAAATTGATGTATATAAAGTGATATGGAAATGATACAATGCATAATTAAGCTAATGGAAATGAAATGTATATTATCTTAAATGTTGGACTAAACTAAGAAACATCTAAAGGAGCCATGACTCTAAACTAGTTACTAAGCTATTCTAAAATGTTGAATTAAAAATGAAAACTAAGATCTTAAAACTTGAATGCAATCTTGCAGAGTGATGTTATGCAAATTCTCCTTACGAAAAAGTTGTAAATGGGCCTCAATTTATAGATTTTACCAAGGCATTTGGTGAGTTGGCAACCATGAATGATTGAGATTTGATACAGAGAAATCAACGGTGAAGAATGAGAAGGATGGAGAAAACAAGGAAATTGTTCCCTTTAGTAAAACCATCTTTCCAAGTGTAAGAAGGAATCATTTAAATGAAGGAGTCATGTGTCTTGAAGGTGGTTAAAAGTTTTGAGAACAAATATCCATTTTAGAAAATAAGAATAATTATTTTCATGTGACACATGGTGAGTTGGAGAATGAGTTGGAAGGTAGTTAGAAGAATATGTAGAAATGTGATGAAATTCAAATTTAAAATTTTGAATTAAATGAGAGGGAATCAATTAAATAAAACAAATTATTTAGATTTGTTTATTTCAAATAAATCATGAAGAGGGTGAATTAGAATATAGGATTGAAGAAAATAGAAAATATGTAAATAAATTTGCAATTTATTTATATAGTAGAAGAATAAAGATTTCATTAATTAAACAATCAATATTTAATTAAAATTTATCAGTGCTACTAAATTTTTCAACAATGCCTCAGATAGTGATTTTCAGGAGATTACAATTGTATGCCCCCTCGAGAGATAAATCGAGAAATTTGAGATAATAAAGGATTTTTTGATGAGTTTTAAAAATTTCAATTGATTTGTGATGATAATGATGATAAAGTCCTTATTTGATAATATTCTAGTGATTTATCTCCCGATATTGAAGATTTTAAGTTGTCTCAATTAATTGCCTCTCAAAAGAAATTTAAAAAACAAATGCCACCAAAATTACCCCTTTTAATTACCTTTACTAAGAGGTAAAAAGTGAAAAAGAGCTCATTTGTTCATATTGTGATTTGAAATTTGTTGAAGTGAGAAATCATTTTTGAGATTTTGTGCAAGATGGTGATCCCTCTACATACTCATCAATTCAAGTGAGTGCGATGGCATAATTGACTCGTGGGATACAGACCTCCAGTAAGAATTTTGAAACTTTTCTTGTGATTTTTAAATGAAATTTCACATTTTTCAATTCGAGTTTTTAAATTTAAAACTTATTTCAGTGCTCATGAAGTATTTCGTGGTGCTTCAATTAGGTTTTTTGGCACTTTCGTTGAATGTTGTAGTGCTTCAGATAGATTCTCTAGTGCTTAGGAGGTTTGTTCTGGTGCATCAAATTTTGGTGCTTTAATAGTTTGAAATGGCGCTTTTAAGTCATCCATAGGTCAAATCTAGATAATGGCATTTCTACTCAAAAGTTCAGCACATCAAAAAGATTCTCTGGCGCTTCCAATAAAATGGCGCTCATGCCAAATTTCCCAGCACTTGGGAGTAATTCTCCAACATTTTCACAAAATGGTGCATCAGACTAGTTCTCTAGTGCATTGGGGGAATGTTTCAACACATTGATTAAAATGGCACTTCTGCGTCACAGAATGGTGCTTCTGCCACTTTTGGTGCTTTCAAGGTCTATTTTGGTGCTTTCGTGGTAGACTGAAGATTTTATGATTTTTCTCCTTGAATTTTGTGATGTTTGATTGCATTGAGCCAATGATTAAGTGTTGATGATAGAGTAGATGGTTTAGTGACCACATAATAGGCGAGATACACTAATGATGATGTCATTTTTTCCTCATGATAGATGAGAATCAAAACAAAATGTTGACAAGATTTGATGAAAATATCATTAGGATTGATAGGTTGATTGATTTTTGATGATTGATTGATTTGCTAATTTGCAATGTTTGAAAAAAGATAGGAGATGGATTTAGATAATATTCAGTCTCGAGAGTGATTCCCGCTGACATGGGAGATGATTCCACAACTATCTTGTGTTGATAGAGATACTGTTGAGAGATGTGGTCTGTCTTTGTTGACTGGTATGCCTTAGGTTAGGATTAACTGGGGATTGTTGACGACATTGGCTGAGAGGTGGCATAGTGACCACAACACTTTCCATTTTCCCACCAGAGAGATGACCATTACACCAGAGGATGTGTACATGATTTTTCAGATTCCTATAGTGGGTAATATTGTGACCTATGATCCTACTGAGCAGGGAGGTATAGATATGTTATGACAGATTTTTTAGGATGATCACATTGTTGGATGTTGGATACCATGGTTGGAGATATTTGCTAGTTATGCCCCTTTACCTTCCGTTCTTGCAGGATTTGGTAGCAAATTCTTATTTCCCGACAAGAGGGCAAAGGGATTTTCCATCAGTTGGGGTTGTACTTTAGAGTAGATGATCCAGTTTGGGACCTAGTTTTCTTGGGGGTCATGTATGCTTGCACACCTATATCATGATTTGAATCAAGTAGTATATATCAGAGAAGCTAGCTTGTTAGCAGGAGTTACATTGCTCTAGGTCTGGGCCTAGGAGCATATTGCAATGCCACGGCTGAAGATGGATAGATTTCAACCATTTGGGAGGCCTTATATCTATGGTTATGCAGGTGCAGTTATCCAACATAAGCTGGGAAAACTGTTGTATTGGAGACGGGTACTAGATGACCTAGATGCAGTTACCTGGCGGTTGTATGTGAACTATGAGTAGTGGGTTGAGGATCACTTAGAGGTTCCTTACTTCATGACTGCTAGATACCTCAATGGACGGACATGTTATATTATCAAGAGATTTCTATTGCTGAGAGTGCTCAGACAATATGGTAGGATCTAGGTGATGCCTCAAGGATTAGCCCTATATACCTACAGACATCAAGATGTGACCAAGTGGGGACCTACATTGTCCTATGATGCTGCATGTGACGAGTACCTTCATTTACAATCAATGATTTGGGATTATCATCCAAAGATAGTCGGGGGATGTATGAGTGATGAGGGATTATCATATAGAGATACAAAGCTAGGGTTAGGTATAGGGATAGGTTGGAGCCTTGACTGTAGAGAGAGACACACTAAGATGATAGGCTGAGCAAGCGAAGGCCATTATCGAGAGGTTTCAACAGGCCATGACAACTATCGGGACTACAGATTATTTTAGGGAGATACGTCGCACTTCGTAGGAGGCTCAATTTTATAGAGATCAATATCATGAGTTGGTCCCTATTGAGTGGTGAGAGAGCTTCACCCAATCTTGGACTAGTAGATCCTGGTCTTGAACAATGAGCATGGGTGTGATGCAGCCATTTCCACGGGATTAGAGGGATCCAGGTACAGGTCCCTCAGGTGCAGCAGGTGGTATAGATTTAGTAATGCCAGTAGCGTCTAGGGGAAGTACCACATAGTTTCAACATTTTATGTTATATCATGATGTATACCTTGAATCTTGATGATATCACCTTTTTGATGATGTATTTCCTGATATTTAGATATCTGGGTGATCCCACAAAGCTGGTTTACAATTTCTGGGAGGATCTAATTTTTGCTGAAATCACATATTTTTAGAAAATATAATGATTTAAGCGTTAAAAAAGTTCCATTTAAAGCATTCCAATTGAATAGGGTTTGATCAAACTACCTTAAATCAAACCCCCTTAGATAGAACCCTGCTAGTTTTAAACCATACCTATAACAAAGTCTCCTTTACACCTATCAAAATGTTGATAAAAAACCACTTTTGATTTACCTTTTCAGGGATCAAATGAATTAATTTAAAATTTATTTTTTGTAATTATGTAGTCCTTATTACAAGCTTCCCAAAAAGTATAATTTTAAATAAATTTAATTTAATTATTATATTTATTTTTTTATTTCTTATGAATGTAGGTTTTTCACTGGAAATCTAGCTCTCTGTTCTACACATGTGGAAAAATAGTAGATTATCAAAAAAAATTTTGAAAAATATGAGTGCACCAAATATTAAATTCCTTGATCCAACAAAGAAAACAAAATTGAATTTTGATACATACAAAAAAAGTTACATGTTATACGGTTGTGCTATGTCTAAATTATAATTGGTTTGATTTCAAAACTTGATTAAAGAAAAAAAATTCAATAAAAAACTATATAACCAAGTGGAAGAACTAGATATCAAAGTTATGAATCTAAATTTGAAAGAATTAGAATTTTATCCTCCATGGAAAAAAAGTTATGTATTATACAGTGAGCATCACTTTTTTAAAATGTTGTTTTCTGAAAAAAAAAAAACTAGTTTTCGAGGGAGATGGAAAAAGAAGTGCAATTTCATTCCAAAAATTTTGAAAAAAAAAAATGTTTAGAATCTATAGACAAAATTTCATGAAATTCTAGTTTGCATCATCTTCAAATTCCTCATGGTTTAGCTGCTATAGGTGCCTGAAAGTGAAGATTTAGTTAAAAAAATTTATTTTAGTGTCCAATTTGGCCAAAAATTGTAAACCACTATTGTGGGATCATGTTGTACATTTGATAGATTTTGAGAGATATATATATATATATATAGCGATGATGATGATCCTATGTGTTTTTGTGCATTGATTTATGATGGATGCATTTAATTTCCATGTTATGTAGGGTATGCAATGTTTTATGATGATGATATTATGTGTTATGATCCTATGTGGTTTTATGAAAATTATTATATGCTATTATTTTTGTATTTTTCTAATGCAATGATGTATGATGTGATGGATGTAAAATGATGTTAATATAAAGATGAAAGATCCTATGAATGTATGATATGCATGGTAACGTTTTTTTTTTTTAAATTTGATGCAAATATTATGATCTAATGTGTGTATGGGGTGAATGGATGATAATTTACATATGTTGGTTCCTATAATGCATTACTAAATGTTTATGGATGAAAACTATATGATCTATGCATTTTTTTTCCTTTGGTTTTCATAATGCAAATATATGATTGATGACTAAATTGATGCCTAAATGTAATGATCATGCTATGATTGATTTCCTAATGCTCATGCCTCTAAATGTTGTTTTTGGCAATGTCAAATGTACTCAATCTGTTAATGATAGAAATAACATCAGCCTTTGAAAAATTTATAAATACCCTTACAATAATTAATATGAATACAACCTAGACATGTAATACTAATAATGCAAAGATGTCATCCCAGTGATTTATTGTGATTATTGTCATCATTGAGCTTTTGAAATATTGAAAGTGAGTACAAACATCGATGGTATAATTGGACCATGATGAATTGAGCACTACTTCCATGATGTTGGATAGTACAAGTTAACACAAGCATCTAGCTATAATTGGACCAAGATGACCTAAGCATTCCTTGTGTAAATAGACAAGAGTTAACCATTTTGCTATGTGAATCCAAAATGTCATCAGTGATACTTTGTAGAGCACATCCCATGATGATTCACATAGTAATAATGATCAACTCATAGAAAAAAGACAAAGAAAAATATCATTCTTGATCATAGATTTTCTAGTTCTTTGACATCCTTGAATTGCTCCTGAGAAATGATAACATCAATCATAATGCAAATAATTTGAACATTCATGTGGAAGTGGTAAAACAATGATTCGAAATAAGTGGAATCAATCTTTATTCTGCATGAATAAATAGAGAACCCACGTTGTATGCCCTACTCACACTCGCAGATTAACAAGAATGGGTCTAGATTTTTTGTCACTAAGTTAAGGGGAGAGCATATTCCTACCATTCAAAACACACCACAAATAAATGAAAAGAAATGGGTCTAGCTTTTTGGTCACCTAGTTAAGGGAAGAGCATATGCCTATCATTCATACACGCAACAAACATGGTGTTCGTTCCTTGTTAATTAGTCTATGTTCTTAATTTAAGCAAGAAGGAAAGACAAAATCTAGCCACTACATCAAATTTATTAGTAGTTTATCATAAATTTTATTTGACAAGCGTTCGAGTTTTAGCAAAGTCTATAATAGCATTTCATGAAATCTGCACAACAAAAAAAAACATCAGTTTTCATTCTCGGGAAAATTTTACAAAATAAAGTAAAAACGCCATTACAATAATCAGAAGTGCCAAAAAGATAGAAGCACCATAGAAACTCCTTGATGCACCATAGAATGGCTTGGATTCACTAGAGAAAACCTTCAATGCACCTGAACAATCGGTTAATGCATTAGAAAATCTTTCGGAAGTGCCAAAGAATTCAATAGTTGCACCGAAAAAAAACTTACGTCTGAACCTGTAAAACAAAATTTTTAGAAAATATCAAAATAACAGGGGCTAGGCCCCATGATGGGCACCAAAATGTATGTGTGTATAAAAATATGCATGAATTATATCAAATTAACAACACATAATTAGATGTAAAGTATTACACTAAGGAAATCTAACTTAATCAAACACAATTTGATAACAGAATTCCTTAAAAACATCCCATCTTCCTCTAATCCTAAATGTCCTAGTATTTATGCTCTCAGATCTTATTCATGCAAAAATCACCGGGATGTCATCTAATAAATGAGTATTCTATTTATTTATAATGCATAATCTAATTCTACATCTAAATGATTGAAGGATTCAGCTAGATGAAATGATGGAGTGACATGGTGAAATGAACGGTTGTATATAAAGTGATATGGAAATGATACAATGCAAAATTAAGCAAATGGAAATGAAATATATATGATCTTAAATGTTGGACTAAACTAAGAAACATCTAAAGGAGTCATGACTCTAAACTAGTTGCTAAGCTATTCTCAAATGCTGAATTAAAAATGCAAACTAAGCTCTTAAAACTTGAATGAAATCCTGCAGAGTGATGTTATGCAAATGCTTTGTATGAAAAAGCTATAAATGGGCCTCAATTTATAGATTTTACCAAGGAATTTGGTGAGTTGGAAACCATGAACGCTTAATATTTGATCTGGAGAAATCAACGGTGAAGAATGAGAAGGATGGAGAAAACAAGGCAATTGTTCCCTTTAGTAAAACCATCTTGCCAAGTGTAAGTAGGAATCATTTGAATGAAGGAGCCATGTCTCTTGAAGGTGGTTAAAATTATTGAGAACAAATATCCATTTTAGAAAATAAGAATAATTATTTTCATCTGACACATGGTGAGTTGGAGGATGAGGTGGAAGGTAGTTAGAAGAATATGTAGAAATGTGATGAAATTCAAATTTAAAAATTTGAATTAAATGAGAGGGAATCAATTAAAATAAAAAAAATTATTTATATTTGTTTATTTCAATTAAATCATGAAGAGGGTGAATTAGAATAGAAGAATTGAGAAAATAGGAACTATGTAAATAAATTTGTAATTTATTTATATAGTAGAAGAATACAGATTTCATTAATTAAATAATCAGTATTTAATTAATATTTTCTAGACCAATTTTGTGTGTATACAACAAGTGTTATGTGGTTGATTTGGGTTTTGCTCTAGATTTTCTCCTATATTTTTATGGTTCAAATATGTTGTTCATCGTTGTTGGAAGATGCTATATCCATATTTTTAGCTGTTGATTCATTACAAAGTGCGAGTTGTGTTCACTAGTTGTGAATTGTGGTTTTCTTTGTTTTTGGTTGAAGTTCAGGAGAAATGTAGTTGGTTTGAATTTATCTTTGATGAAGTCTTATGACTTTCAATTCTATGGTTGATTTTCCTTGATTGTATTTAAGATGATTTCAACATCTAGAAAGTTTTTTCTTAATGGTTATATGTGTTTTACACTAGTTTGTCTGACCTTGTGTTGAACACTACTTTCAAAGTTGATGAAGTGTGTTGGATCTATTTAGGTCCCTATGAAGCATGTTTTTAGGTCACCCTCATCCTAATTCCACACTAATATGTTTTTGTGCCAACCTAAGTTGAATTTGAATTTGGATGGCCGACTTTGGATATGTTGAAGATGGTATAAGGATAGAATGAGTTAGTGATGGAAAATATACAAGAGCAAAGAAGAGAGATAAGTGGAAAAGAAAAAGAGAAAAGAGATACAAAATTGATGCTATCGAGTGAAGGTGTGTATTGTGAGTGTGGCAGGTTAGTGTGAAGCCTTAATGTTGAGTTTTTAGAAGTAGTGAGCTGAAGATGAACTTTATCATTCATACATGTCTGCGAGTGATTATGGTGGAATCCTTTGTTGCATTGAGACTATCTTCTCTTTGTAACAAGTCTTCTTTTTCTTCCTTTTATCTCTATGGTGGTGAGCCCTCTAGATTGTTAGCCCTATTGGACAATGAGTCCTTGTTCTGAACAATGTGTCCTTATTTTGGTAGTGAGCATTGTTTGATAGGAAGTGAGCCTTTTGTAATAGATTTTGATATTCTGTATAGTGTGAGTTATTCCTCACTGTGGTTTTTCCCTTATTGGTTTTTCCACATAAATCTAGTGTTATTATTTTTATGTGTTGAATTTAAGTTTTTGCATTGGCATTTGATGATTAATCATTTAAGTAGTGTTAAGAATTAGTTTCGGTGATTGAATTAAAATTTTAAATTTGTGACAACTAATTCACCCCCCCTCTTAGTTTTCCTACTCAACAAATCTATGTTGTTGAACTTCATGGTTAGATGCCATGCCTTGTCTGATGATAATGAAAGAAGTATTGTGTATGGTTACTGTCAATAGAGTTGATTTTATAATGATATATTAAGATAAGGATTGTAATTATTCCTAATGGTGGATAGATGTTACTAATAAGCTATAGCATGTTGTATTCTCTCTCCTATTGTTCCAGTTGAAGCATGTGTCGCTAAAAGAAATTTTTGGCCTCTATAGGTTGTTGACAGTTTATGTTTTTAGAAGTTGTTGTGAAGATTGTTTGGGAGAATGCTCCACTTTCCTCTACTTTTGATGGCATGGTCTTCTGGTTTTGGATTAAGTGGTTGTTCTTTTAGGATGTTGCACTCTTATCTTTTTAGGTCACATGTGTTAATGAGGAGGTTTGTAAATTGCAAAAGGTTGGTAGTGTTGTTGGTTATGTGGACTAGTCCAGAAACTTCTCTACATTTCTCTACATTTCTCAATCTATGTGCAATATCTCAATTAAAATTTCATGTATTGAAATGGTCCACAAGTTGATTTCTTAAATTTTTATCTCATGGTTGTATATTTTGTGCTTTTAGGATGAAGTGATTTGTTCCTATTTGGTTTACAATAGCTATTGGTGCTATAATAGTATGAAATAAGTGTCTAGAAGTGTTTTTGGATGTTCACAGAACATCTTTTTGTGATTTGAACATCAGCGGTTGATTTATTTTGGTACTACATTGTGTTTGAGATGGTTTTTTAGAAATTTCAGGATGTCTGGTTGATAAGGCTTCTTCTCTTGCTTACAATATTTTCTTGAGTGTTTGTGCCAGAATATGAAGTTGTGTTAAGATGTATTTGGGTCTTGACCTATCTTGGTTACAACCACATTGAGTGAATTTAATTGGAAGTATTCTTTTGGGCCAACTGGTATTGTGCTTCACTTTTTTTCTACATGTTTCCTTCTTCCCGACTTGAGTTGATGTATGGTAGTGTGTGAGGTGGTTTGGATCACATTGGAGGATGTAATAAGTTTTTTGGTCCTATCTATCTCTTGGATAGGACTGCACTATATTTTTGTTGTTGACTTATTTAAATCATTATTTTTATTCTTTTTGGCCAACCTAATTGATCTGTGATGTTACAAAGGATATGAATATAGGATAAAATTAGTTGCAAATTGTGTGTGGAGTGTAATTGAATATCTCACAAAATAAGTGTGAAAGTGTGTGGAAGATAGATTAGATGAGCTTTAATGCCTCAATTAACATAATGTATTATTGACATAATTTGTAAATTCTAAACTTTCATCTATCCTACTCTAAGATAGTGAATATCATTAGGTCTTTGTATCTTCCCTTGGAGTTGTATGCTTTAGTATTCAAGTCCTTTGTATCTTTCCTTAAGGTTGTGCACCTTAGTAAACAAGTCTTTCTGTAGTGAGCCTTATTTTTTAAGTAGTGGGCTTTGTATATTACAAATTAATTCTCATCATGGTTTTTCCCTCATTGGTTTTTTTACATAAATCTAGTGTCATCTTGTGTATGTGCATTCCTTGTTTTATCTTTCATTGTTCTTGATTTGATTAAGATTTGAATTGTTGTATCTTTCATTGTTGCTAATATATTTAAGGGTTCTTTATTTGTTTAAGAAGTTTGAATTGTGCTAGAGGTATTAAGTTAAAGAAGGGTTTAAGTTTTTGAAGACATTGATTCACCCCCTCCTCAGTATCTAGTAGGTTCAATAATTGGTATTAGAGCCAAGTTCATCTAAAGAAGCTTAACTGCTTGAGGAAAAATTATGGATTGTTGCAAGTATGAGAAAGTTTGGTGGTGTTGTCATTAATGTTGTCATTGATGTCAACACAGTTCAGTATGTTGTAGATTATGCATGTATAGTTGAGATGTTGTTGAGATGTTGTGAGTATATGGAGCTATCTTTATGATGTTGTGGATGTACTGAAATGATGGGTTTCCAAGTGATTTTGAGAAAATTAATAAAGAGTGAAGTCATAGTTATGTAAGTATTCATAATATGCTCTGGTATGTGGGGATGTGCAGGATCATCATGGAAAAAACAAGCCCTTAAGTGGCAAAAAATTCAGAAAAATCAGAGTTAGGAAACTTGACGTAAAAATTTGAATAAGTTATCTATATTATTTCAAAAAATATGTAATAATAGAATTTGTAGAAAATTTAATGTAGTTTCTAAACTACTAGGTTTATGAAAAAAAAACCTATTTGGGGAAAATTTGAACTTTCAATGCAGTAGTACTTAAATTTTAGGGAAAAAAAAAGTAGGTGTCTATCTGACCACCCTAACCACAATAAAATGATAATATTTTTTTACAATATTTTAGATATAAGTAAATGACTCATGTCCCGATGTGATGCATATTTTTTTGTAATTTTTTTCAAAGTAAATAATTAATTATGAAATTTTCATTACAAATTTTAAAAAATACAAAACCTCATATGTCTAACCACCTTAACTTGGTCAAAACTTCATGAAACTCTTTTTTTTTTTAATCTTATAGTATAAGAAAGCATAGAATGTTTTCGGAATAAAAATGTGATCTCGTTTGAAAGCTATAGATGTTTTTCAATAAGCCTATCAATTAGGACTTTAGTCGTAATTCAAATAGAAAATGAATAATAATAATTTATTAAATTCAAAGTAAAGAATAATTTATATTGGAGGAAAGTTGAGAATATCCTTTAAAAAACCTTTTCATTTCATCAATTTTGGGTAAAAATAAAGTTGTCAACCACATATCCTACAAATACCCACCATATAGCCACTTTTTGGCCCATCATGATCCTACACATACCAATGTTCTCCACGTTTCTCCTATGTTTATCATATTCTTGTGTAGATATGAAACATTGTTGTTGATGATATTATGGTGATATCTACTGATTTGTAGTCTTTGGTTTAATGGAATGTGAAAGTTGTGTTCATTGGTCTATGAACTGATCTAGTAGGGTTGATCTTTTGTGGACTAGTAAAAATGTTTTTTCTCCATAGTTCTCCCCTATTTTTTTTAGGTCTTGTGAATCTAGAATGTTTCTTATATTGGTTTTCTTTAGGTTCTAGCAAAAAAATGTGTGGTTTGGTGATCTAGAAGTTGAGTTTCAGAATTGTTGTATGTGTTTGCATAGTCCAGATGGATTGATGGAAGGAGTTTTGTATTTGAAAGTTGTTACACTTCTTGTGGATATATCTGAAGGAACTTTAGATGTGTTTTCATGCATGATGAAGTGTGCTACATCATATGTATGTTATCTTCTTGTTGGAAGCATGTACTTCAATGTTCATTTGTGTTCTCATTAGGTTTGGCTAACCTAGTGTTTACACTTCACATGAAGAATAAAATTTAATTAAGGAAGCATGTGGTTGATTTGAGACATTATTTTTTCTGGTCTTGGTTAAGTGTTTTATTGGTCCACTCTTATTCCTTTCCACTGTGGGAATGTTGAGTTACTGACCTAATTTGAATTTATGAAATAAAGCATATGTGGCCAACCTTGGAGGAAGTTTCTAAGGTTGAAGATGGTATAAATGCAAGTTAAGTTGCAAATATTTTGATGATGAAAAGTAATGAAGTAAGCCACAAATAAAAGAGTAGAAATGTGCAAAAGTACACATATGCATATTGATAGACTCAAAACCTAAGAAAAAACTCTAAAATTCTCTTTATATTCTCTTTACAAAATTCTCTATGATCAATTAACAAGCAACAAACACATACTTCTGGCCTTGAATTCCTTATTATAGAGATGAAAGAGCAAACAAAGTTCAGGCTAGAAAGTACACATGTCCTATTCTTACTAGACCATTACAACATACATTACATGGGACAAAAACTATTTGCATTCATTGATGAAGATCTAGTCCCACCTTCCAAAAGGCACACTTCATTTGATGTAGCAATAATTCCACGTGCTTTCAAAATTTGTTTCTCATACACCAAGCTTGAAAGAAAACAAATAAAATGAAGAAATAAGAGACAAAATACCTTCCATGTCTACACCCTTGTGATCAAGTTCAAATTGGGGAGAAAACAATATTTTGATGCTACTTTATCCAAGGCCTAATCTATACTAATTCTAGGAAATGTATTGTGTTTCTCCCATCCGTTATTCACCATTGTTACATATCAAAAGACCAAAATTATAGTGACTACCACACGATAGCATCTCAATCCTCTGAGATATCCATGTACTTATCCTTCCATGCCTAAAACTCCTCCTCTGTGGGCTAGTCAAATGTGATGATATTGCCAACCTTTGATCTGTAAGGAGCATATTTAGTGACAACTTGATTTACTTCCTTATCAAATTATTCAAGAGAAATTCCTTCCAGAGAAAGCATGTTCATGTTCTTCTTTAGCATGATCATGTCTACTTCTTTACAAATTTTGGCTGCTTGATTTGAAATTACCTCCTTTCTCAAACCCTGTAGATATTTGATATCACCACTATTCTTCAATATATCAGGTAGGAGACCATAATTAATTTCATGAAATTTCTTATCCAACTCCCTTATTTTAGACTTCAAAGGCTCAATCTTTCCTTGGAATTTTTGAATTCCATTCATAGTTCTAAGGGTGGGTTGGATCTTGTCAGAATTATCTGCATCATGTTTGGATCCTATAGCCATTAGCCTCAAGTCTCGAAGTCTAGGAATCCATTTATCCATGAGTGGGATGACTACCTCTTTGTCTATGCCAAAATTATTTATTAAGTCAACCATGTAGGAGTAATTGGCTTGGATACTAATTAATCTTTTGTCAACTTCTCTGTTCAAATTTTCCAAAACTATAGTTACAATTTTCAAATTCCTATCAAGGATCATCTTATCATGCTGGTTGCACTTCTCCTAATAGTCTTCCAAATTTTCAAGTAATTCTTATCTACTAATTTCTTCTACCAGTTGTGCACTTGATGTACTCAGTTCCTCCACTAAGATGGGTACATTTCCCATATTGTAGGGAAGAACTTCCCATGAAGAACTTGTGGGAGGGATAGGGGAAGGTGATGTTGGCTCTTGTGATGTAGAAGGAGGAGCAATATCTATTTGTGTAGGCACAACAAGTTGCAAATTCTGCATTTTCTCTTCCAATAAGAACATTTCAGTCTGTAACTGCATTATTTGTTGTTGGCCCTTGCCATATTGAATAAATAAATCATTATACAGTTTTTGAAACTTTTCCTTTTCTGCTATTATTGATTCAACCATTGACTTTGTAAATTGTGCAATGTTCACTAACATGGTGCAGACCTCAATAGTTGAGGTATCAAACACCCCTTTTATGATCAAACCTCCTTTGAAATATGTAACAGGTTCTACAATTTCTAGTTTCTTTTTGCTAGGATCAAGGGCCCAAATATCCAAAGTATCCCACTTTTCACTAAATAAAGATCCTTGTAGTGCAACTATAGCTTCCTCCTTAGAATTATACAAAGTCCTATCATAACTCTTTATTGTATCAAATGTAATTGTAGAGGACAGGTCCCATTTTGGAAATAATAGAATACTTTTCCTCACCATTTCTCTACCCTTTATGTAGTGATTTCTTTGAAGCTTTATGTCATCTTCGTTATCACTTGGGCCTAAATGACTGCATCAAGAAACTCTGGATGTAAGCTTCTTTTCTTTGCAATATTATTAACAAATTCATCTTTCTTGGCCCTCCAAAAACTCCATGAAAGCTTTGGATTTCACAAAATAGTCATCATCAATGAAATTGGTGCATCCCTCTTCTCTAAGATCATCTTGGTTATTAATGCTTATAAGGTATGCTTTGCTCAATCTAAGGATTAATTGTTGAGATATCATCTCCCTAGGGGGAGAAGACATGCCTTTTTGCATTTCCTCCTCAATGACCACAATTTCATCTATAGTCACCCGAAATCTAATTTTTCTTCACCATAAATTGATTAAATAATTTTATTTAATTAATTCACCCATTTCTCTCTTTCTAATTAATTAAATATTTTAATCTAATTAATTATGTCATCAACCAAACCTATTGTTCTTCTAGTTAAATAAGTAATTCTTTTTATTTAATTAACCCCATCTAAATCCCTTTTCCTCTAAAGCCTAATTGCATTAATTAATCCTTGATTAATTAGTGGACTAACCTTCATTAGCCCATTCTCCAACTTTTGAATCCACCTGTTGGCCCACAATTTTTGTTGCACCAAAAGATCAACTTGTTAATGCCAGATACAATTTCCAGAGTTAACAGATCCACAAGAGGTGGTTACTCCATGTCACGAATCTGAGGGGAGTGCTGACCATCTTCCAAAAAAGTCCCCCTCAGCGTTACCCGAGGGGTTTTCGAGCCCAACACCTTTGGATATGATACCAATTGTTGGCCCACAATTTTTGTTGCACCAAAAGATCAACCTGGTAATGCCCGATACAACTGCCAGAGTTAACAGATCCACAAGAGGCGGTTAGTCCATGTCATGAATCCCGAGGGGAGCACTAACCATCTGTCAACACCACCTAGGTTAAGTAAACCCATGGTTTATTAACCTCACTCGCCTAATTACACTAATTAATCCCCATTTAACAATCCTAACCCCCATCATTACTAATTTTCTCTAATTTAAAATTCACTCTCAACCTCTTAATCGTGTCACTTAATTCCATTAATTAATCCTTGATTAATTAATGGACTAACCTTCATTAGCCCATTCTCCAACTTTTGACTCCACCTAGGTTAAGTAAACCCATGGTTTATTAACCTCACTTAGCTAATTACACTAGTTAATCCTCAATTAACTATCCTAACCCCTATTATTACTAATATTCTCTAATTTAAAATTTACTCTTAACCTGCTAATCTTGTCACTCAATTGCATTAATTAATCATTGATTAATTAATGGACTAACCTTCATTAGCCCATTCTCCAACTTTTGACTCCACCTAGGTTAATTAAACCCATGGTTTATTAACCTCACTCACCTAATTACACTAATTAATCCCCAATTAACTATACTAACCCTCATCATTACTAATATTCTCTAATTTAAAATTCACTCTCAACCTCCTATTCTTGTCTCATTAATGGCACATATCCCACCTACCTCCACTCTCTTACACATAACCTCCAAAATGGAATGAGTTGTCATCCCAGTGTGCTCACACATGTGTGAGAACACCTCACTCTTTTTGATGCACTTGTGGAGAATGGAAATGGAATGCACAACTTCCTTGTTGACACCAAAAGGGCAATGAAGGAAGAAGGATCTGATTTCATAATTCTCACACTCAATAATAAACCCTTGAGATTCCAATGCAAAGGAGACTGAAAGATCTATGAAAGGGGATTTTCCTTAAGGCTGAAAATTGATAAAGAAGTTCAACACTAATGCAAACCTTGGAAAATGCAAGATTTTTGAAAACATAATGTGAAATGTAAACATGTGTTAAATGGCCTATAAAATGACTAGAAATGAAAATAAAGAAAAATAGAAAACTATAAAATAGAGAGTGTGCACCAAGAAATGTGTTGAAGACTGGAAATATATTTGAAATTCTAAGATTGCTGCTTTTTAGGCCAGGTGGGACTCATTCACCATTTTGGGTGAATCAATACCAAATCTAGAAAATTATACTAGTATAGAGTAGGTTTTAGCCAAATGGGTACTCAAATCCTTTTTCTTTTTTGAAAAATAGGTATAGTGGGACTCATTTTCCACTATTGGGGGATGAGTCCCGTTTTGTCGAAAAGTGTCCTAGGAGCAGAATCTTGAACTAAAATTTTGCAAGCCTCTGAAGATGGATGAAATAAGCACTTTCCCACTGATTTCATGCAGATTGGATGGATATCTTGCCCTAGTTATGATTTTTTGTGATTCTTGACAAATTTTCATGACAACTTTGACAACATTTGTAATTCTATCATTTAGGGCATTTTTCTTCAATCTACAAACCTACAATCACACATTAAAGAGGGGAAAACTTTTTGATTGTTAGAGGATATGGGATTGCCTTGGTCAAACCCCTTTCAGATAATTAAACCAAAATGATGAAATAAGATAATAAAGCATCAATATGAAGTAATGTAATTAGAAACTTCCAATGATGATGGATCATGACTTTCTGCAATAATGGATGAAGAATCTACCCTTGAATGCCTTGAAATTGATCTTTTGAAGTCTTGAAAACACCTAACCCTAGCTTTCTTGACTCAATAACATGAATTCCTTCTTGAATAATGATTTTAGGGCTTGTTTATATAGGAAATCCACTCCAATGCCCGTTAATTTGATCCCCAAGGTCTATATTGATGAAAATTAAACTTAAAACCTAATTTTTCTTGTATGAACCTCAAAAATAGCCCAAATGGGACTCATTCACCATCTTGGGTGAATGGGTGTCACGTAGATGGGACTCATTAGCCCAAAGTGGAGAATGGGTCCCAAAAGGGCCATTTTGCGAGCTGGGATGTTGGGGAGTGAAGAAATTAGGTTTATATGTTGATATAGTTGGGTTTTTTTTATCAAAAAAGCCTCAAGATGCACAATATGGGGTCATAGGGGCCTATTAATGATAATTTAAAGTGTAACTAGGGCTAGGGACAAAATGATCAATGTGAAAGTGTGATTAAATTCACTTTACAAAAATAAAAGGAGGTCCACGTAGCCTAGAAGGGAACAACATCCAATGTGAATGTGTAAAACACCTTCCAACACTAGATAGAAATTAGGTTTAATTTAAAATCCTTCTAGATTAATGTGACAATGCAATTAAATACATTTTATAGTATTGAATTAAGGGGAAAAATAGGTGTGTGAGACTTAAATGCTTAATAAAAGTCTATAAAAGTGTGAGAGTTATTTAAAACACTTTACAACACCTTTATAACACATGCATTTTATTTAGTTTGTAAGGGACCAAGACCTATTGTGGATGTGTTATCCACATTACAACATTAAATCAAGGAAAAACTAAGCCAAAATCATAAGGAGGGCCCAAACGAGATAGAAAAAGTAGAAGGGTTACTTTTTCGGTTTTCACATATAGCCCCCACTTTAGTGAGAGGATGAACTTGATTCAAACTCAAACTAAAGTAGACATTCATGAGGGCTCCAAGCATACTAATGCATATGTCAAAAAATAACAAATATCAAAGGAGGTGGCCAATTCCCCAGGATCCAATATCCTAAGTCAAACCGACATAAGCACAAAAGGACACACACAAGCTGAATGATTTTCAACAAAATGAGATACATGATCATGCAATGGAAAAAAATAATATGAAAAAACAAATAGTGGTTCAATCTTCGACCATTTTTCCAACACGATGTGGATCATAGCTAGGTTGTTTGTCCAAAAAAAATGCATAATCACTCTGAGGGGACAAAACTCCTAATTGTCCATTGGGTGAGAAATTTAAAAGGGTGAGAAACATACTCTCATTTTCGGTATGCACTCACACACATGCAAGTGGATATGGGGAAATTAATGCCTTGGATTGGGCTTCCCACTCAACCATACCAAATTTATACCTCTTGATAACTTTAATAAGGCACCACAATAAAAATGCTTTTGAATATCATGTATTAAAGATTTTGTTAAAGGGGATTTTACTTTGTTTGTGTAAGGTCTTCTTCTTAGGGAGCATTGCACCTAATGTCTCCAAGAGGGGACAAGTCAAAGTGTCAGATCATCGCCCATGGGATGCATCATTCACATAATTCCATGTTAGTAGATCGTACACTCTTGGATGACATCTATCACAATTACACCACCAAGAAGGGGACACATCACAAGAAAAAAAAATCACGCCATGAAATTTGTAAAAGGATGTCGTCTATGTATCCCCCACTTTAAAGTGGTTGCTACACCATTACTATGAGAAATTTCTATAAAGTAGCTAATGATACATGCTAATATGAAGAAAGACATGAGAGCCAACTTGGAAAGTCATATGCCAAGTCATATGTCTTCGAATTGAGCTACATCATGAATAAGTACGTCACATGCGAGTCAACTTAAGGCATGTCATCCACATCCAAAGCTTGCTCTTAAATGTTCATGAAAGGTTAACGACTAGAAAAAAGAGACAATGACAAGTGACATATGAGGACAAGGCTAACTAACCCCTTGCCACCACTTAGTGTAGGACAAAGGTAATCCAAATAGGATGAAAGTATGTATTAGTTAGAGGAATTAGGCGCTTCAACACAAGGAAGAGCACCACACTCCTTGAGATGTTTAATTTTGTTGTTTAAAGTCTTAGATGAAAATAGAGGTAAAGGGAATAACCTTAGAAATTTCTTGAAAGAGTATGATATTTAAGTTTCCTCCATGTGTGCATTATATCCATGTGTAGGTGGGAGATTGTATCCAATACCATAAATTTTTTCCAAGTTAGATGAAGGAATTTTATATTTTTTAGAAGGATCGGTGTCTTTACAACAGCACAAATCCTTGTTAATGTTATGTGTCGTCTCCCCATGATGGATGGGAGTTGGATAGCCCCCATTACTATTATAGGTTAATGTTGTTGATGTACAACCAAGTTTAGCATATAAAAAAAAAAAGGTTGTTTAGGTTGTGATGTTTCACACTCTCCCCTAGAGGAAGGTGTGAAACCTCAATCATTAGTAGAACTTGTGTCTAAAAATGAATTGTTTGTATATGACTCTTTGGACCATGAAAGTGAGAGTTGAGAAATTTTATTGGAAGGATGCATAGAATCTAATGATCGATAATTATCACTAAAGAGGTTTTTGGTAGGTGAAAGATTAGCATCAACTTGTATACATTCAAGTTTTTATCTAGGAATGAAAGTATTAGGGAGTTGGAAATGTTGTGATCATTTGATTCATAGCTTCATTCATCTATGTCAAACATGTATATCTTGTTATTGTACTCAAATTTCATTGTATGTCAGAGAGTAGATGGGACTCCTTTCATAAAGCGGATCCATTGTCTCCCTAGGAGGAGGTTGTATGGAAGGGGTCCTTGCATGATATGTATAGAGGTAGGCAACAATATAGGTCTAACCTCAATAGGTAATGTGATCATCCCTAGTGGTTTCCTTTTAATATTGTCAAAGTCATGAATATGAACATCATTAAGTTGGATAAGCTTTTTGTCCATGCCAAATTTTTTTAGGAGGTACATGCTACAATCATTAATTTCTGCTCCATTGTCTATGAGAGTGTACCTAACTAAAGTTTGATTAATGACCGCCTTTATCATCTAGGGATCATTCTTGTTTTGAATCTCAAGTGAGGGTAATTCATGTTTAGGGAATGTGATTTTTTACTGGGTGACTTACATGGGATGAGAGGAGGATGTTACATTATTCAATTTTATGTAAGATTGGATCTCCTCCTGCCTTATTTGCAACATTTGTTGAAATAGAAACTTCATTGTAGGTAATAGTTGAATAAGTTTCCATACAAATATATTAGTAGGAGTCTTTTGAAGGTCCTCAACACTATACAAACTATATTGAGGAAAAGGTAATTCAGTGGGAGTGATGTGTGGTCCCTTATATGTTTGAGTCACTAAGTTACAAATTAGTTGATGTAAAACACTATTATGATTAGATTGCATCATAGATTTCAAGAAACCTTTTACTTTCTTATGTGATTGAAAAATGGGAGGTGAATTAGGGATCTCACTAGTTAAAGGAGATCCTACTTGTGTTGTCATGACCTCAAGAATATTTTCTTATTGGCATGATTTGCTAGTGAAGGGGATTCTAATGTGTTGAAAGGTGCAAGACAACTGAGAGCGAGGGTGAATCAATTGTCAATTCAAACACAAAACATCAAACACTTATGAAATTCACAACCAATCAATTCTATTATTAAGTATGAACATGAAATGAAGATAACAAAAAGAAAAATCAACACAATGAACACCATATTTTATGTGGAAAACCAAATAAGGGAAAAACCACAGTGAGGATTAGCTCACAATATAAAGTAATTTAACAATTGAATACGAAGTGGCTCACTACCAAGGGTTCACTGCCCAAAAAGGATTCACTATCAAAATTCAAAGACTCACTATCTGATATGGAGGATCACTACCTACAGATACAAAAGATTACAGAAAGATCCACCACAAAAAATTCCACACACCCATAGCCCTGATCAGAAGAATTGTAGACACCGTCAACTCACTATTTTTCAGGAATCTAACACATTAATGTACTGCTACCTTAATTCACTTTCACACAATTCTGCTTCTCAAAATTTTGAGTTGATTGATTCATTTGCAACATCTCAACTTGTATTTATACCCTCTTCAACCTTAGAAACCATTTCCAAGGTCAACTATACATGCTTCATTTCATAAATTTAAATTAGGTCAAAAACTCAACATTTCTACGATGGAAAGAAATGAGAGTGGACCAAACCAACACTTAATGAAGACCCAAAATAATGTCTCATATTAATCACAAGCTTCCTTAATTAATTATTAATCCTTTGAATGAAGTATAAACACCAGGTCATCCAAACCTAATGAAAACACAAATGAACTTTGAAGTACAGGCTTCCACATAGAAAGATAACATGTGGATGACACAACACACTTCATCAATCACTATACAGCGCATCTCAGATACCTTCAGATACATCTTCATTAGCTACAACAATCTACAAACTCAGAATACTTCTCACAAATCCATCTGAACTAAACAAACACACACACCAATACTAAAACTCAACTTTCAAAGCACCATGCCATCAAAATCCTTTCCAAAACATAGAGAACACAATTACAAGACATCATCCAAATCTGAAAGACCTGAAAAAAACTAGTAAAGGACTATGTAGCACAAACATTTCTTCCATTCCACAAACAAATAACTTTGTCAACATAGTTCACATACCGGTGAACACATATTTCACACTCCAGTAAACTACAAGCTAAAAACTAGGAGATATCACCAATAGATGCCCATTAACAACACATCAGACCCACACAAGCGTAGGATCAATAAAGAAGAGTTGCAAAACACAAACCAAGGCACATTCTAAACATACACACAACTTTTATTTGTCTATTTATTAATTTTCTCAAAATCACTTGGTAACCCATCATATCAACACATTTGTAACACCATAAAGATAGCTACATGTACTCACAACATCTCATCAGTATCTCAACTATACATGCACAACCTGCAATACCCTATATTGTGTTGAAACCAATGAAAAAATGAATAAAAACACAACCAAACTTACTCATACTTGCAGCAATCTCCCCCTTTGTCATTGATGGCAACACATGATGTTAACAACCATTAAAGACACTTTCTCAATATTCTGTCTCGTTTTAGCTTCTTTTATTTCTCTCCTTTTACTATTTTTCACATGACACTCTCTCCCCCTTTTACATCAATGGCGAAGATAAAAACTTCTGATCACTCCCCCTTAGGAGTACACCCACACAACTCATAATACAACAATGAAACTTTCTACTCCCCCTGTCGATTAGACCCATTCATCAGTCCAGATAAAAGAAGAATCTACAAATCCCCTAGATTGATACACCTCCATGTGCACCTAGTTTGAAAAAGGAGGGCCAATGAATGCCAATTTCTCCCTAAGATACTCAAAATTATCCTTCGGAAGAGCCTTGGTAGATATGTCTACAATCTGATCCTTTGTAGGCACATAATCTAATCTAACTTCATTCTTCAACACTTTTTCTCTCAAGAAATGATATTTGATAGAAATATTTTTTTACCTTGAATCAACTTAATAGGAACAAGATAGAATCTATGTCTACAAACCAAGGGAATTCTCCCCATAAATCAATACCTAGGGTTTTTACATTTTACAATTCATTTGTCTTGAAACATAGTTCCATTTCCTTCATTTTTTGATGATCAAACTCTTCCAACTCAACATTCTTTAGCCTTAGCAGAATATTGCCACTTGATCATCTACCAATAGATTCCATTGCTGCACTAATTTTCTTCAAACCCTTTCCTACTCAACAAAACTTCTTCTTTTTCCCTTTTTCGTAAATAGAGAGATGAAATTGAAAAACTTCCTCCTTTTATTATAATGATTTCTCCAGTTTACCTCAAATCACTTTGAGATCACTTCAAGATTTCTCCAAGTCATTCTTTAAACCTTTCATTTGCACAAGTGATCAAAAATAGCTTATAGATTGTTCTTTATACATTATTGTGTTGCCCTAAATCACATTAAATGCAACAAACTTCAAAAAGGCTATAAAAAACTTTAATTTAGAGAAAACCTAATTTTCTCTAAAAATGAACATGTCGGCACATTTTCTTCCGATTTATTTTTCACAACCTCTCCCTATCGATTTCTTACAACATTTCTTTGTGCCAACATCTAACATGTCATATATCCATGGGTTTTGTACATTTTTTTGTTAATGCTCCCCCTAAGACCATGCTAGGTCTAATTCTTAGAGGAATCATCTACACCAGATGAGAGCACAAACACATTTGTTAGATTTGTCTCTTCTTTCTTCCTCTATATCTTTTTCATTTCTTGCTTAACCTCTTCCTTGTCAATTTTCTTCACTAGTTCATTATGCTTTACTAGATCAAACTACTTTCCCTTTTTACTTCTGCAAAATTTTGAAATATGTCCCGGTTTGTTGAAATTCTAGCAGAAAACACTTCTTTGATTTGCTTGACCTCCATTTACCCTTGATCTAAATTTATTTTCTTTGTTCCCAAACTTGCTACATGTATAGCAATAGCCAACAAAATATTGATTCATTCTACCTCCATTAAACATATTCATCATCACTCAACTAATCATCCTCACCTGAGATCTCCATTTAGTAGGTCCATGTCCAAGTTTCTTGGATGAAAAATGTTTTCCAAAGAAGGAATAAAAAAAAGGATTTAGTCTACTTCTACATTTTGTTACTTTGTGACCAAATTTATTACATGAAAAGAAAACACGATTGAAAGATGGGTACCTTTGAGCATTTGGTTGTGTGATGGGTGGTTTTCTAGCAAAGTTCCTTGGCTTTCTTTTTTGCTTCCCTTTATCTTGAGTCTTCTAATTTTCCATTGAGCTTTCACCTGCTTCATTTTCCAAACCACCTTTTTCTTTACTTGGTTTTTTGTCTTGCAATCAGCTCATGAAGCTTGTCAAAGCTAGATTTGAAATTATTTTTCATAGAGTTTTGCTTTCTCTAGTTTTGCTTTCAGGTTCACCACTTCTTGTTCAAGTTTAGTGCATTCATCAGACTTTCTTTGCACCATTGTATTAAGACATTTTTCAATTCTCTTATTTTCTTCCACTAGCACTTTCAATCCAATGATCTCTTATTTCAATTGCTCACTCACTTCTCTATGTCTTTCTTTGAATTTCTTCAATTGCTCTTTCAATTTCTAGACACATTCATTTGTCTGATCAAGGTTTTCTTTCAGATCTTTATTTTCATTTTCAGCCTTGTCAAGATCTTCAAGAGCAATCCAAAGCTCTCCTTTATCATCCATTTGTTCAATCTCCAGGATCTTCCTCGAGCTGTTAGGCTTATCCGAAGGAACCAAGCTTTTATACCAATTTTTGAAAGGTGCAAGATAGCTGAGAGGGTGGTGACTCAATTATCACCAAATTCAAACATCAAACATCAAACACTTATCAACCTCACAACCACTCAATTCTATTATTAAGTATGAATATGAAATGTAGATAATAGAAAGAAAAACCAACACAATGAACACTAGATTTTACGTGGAAAACCCAATAAGGGAAAATCCATAGTGAGTATTAGGTCACAATATAAAGTAATTACACAACCAAATAAAAAGAGGCTCACTACTAAGGGCTCACTGCCGAAAAAGGAATCACTATCTTGATACAAAGGATCACTACCTACAAAAAGGACTCACTGTCCAACAAGGAGGTTCACTGCCTACAAATACAAAAGACTAAAAAAAGATCCACCACAAAAAATTACACACACCCGCAACCTTGATTAGAAGAATTTTAGACACCGTCAGCTCATTGTTTTCAAGAATCTAACACATTAAAGTACTACTGCCCTAATTCACTTTCACAAAAATTTTCTTCTCAAAATTTTGGCTTGATTGATTCCTTCACAACATCTTGACTTGTATTTATACCCTCTTCAACCTTAGAAACATTTTTCAAGGTCTGCTACACATGCTTCATTTCATAAAATCAAATTAGGTCAGCAACTCAAGACTCTGGTGGTGGAAAGAAATGAGAGTGGACCTAACCAACACTTAACGAAGACCCAAAAAAATGTCTCAGATCAATCACACACTTAATTAATTTTGAATCCTTTGAATGAAGTGTAAACACCAGGTTAGCCAAACCTAATGAAAACACAAATGAAATTTGAAGTACATGCTTCCACATAGGAAGATAAAACATAGATGATGCAACACGCTTCATCAATCAATATAACACATCTCATATACCTTCAGATACATCTACATTAGTTGCAACAACTTTCAAACTTAGAAGACTTCTCACCAGTCCATTTGGATTGAACAAACACACACAACAATACCGAAACTCAACTTCTGAAGCACCAGACCATGAACATGGTTTACAAAACATAGAGAACACCATTACAAGACATAATTCAGATCCGTAAGACCTGAAATAAACCAACAAAGGACTACAGAGTAGAAAAATTTCTCCCAGTCCATAGACAAACAACTCTGTCAACCAAGTTCACATACCTGTGAACACATCTTTCACACTCAATCAAACTAGAAGCTACAAAGCAAGAGACATCACCAAAATATTCTCATAAATAACACCTTAGACCCACACAAGCATATGATTAGCATAGAAGAAATTCATAGAAAAAATCAAAGCAAATTCTGAACATATAGACAACTTTGATTTCTCTATTTATTAATTTTCTCAAAAGAACTTGGTAACCCATTATATTAGCACATCTGCAACATCATAAAGATACCTCCATGTACTCACAACATCTCATCGACATCTCAACTATACATGCAAAACTTGCAACACCATGTATTGTGTTGACATCAATGACAACATCAATGACAACACAACAAAACTACTCATACTTGCAACATAATGTCACTTTATTATCTTCACGTAGGAAAGGTTTAGTTTTTGAAGGATATGTGCCAATGTTCACATTTGTGTGCACCATGATATTCTCCCTAGGAGGAGAGTTTTTAGGAGAACTAAAAACCAAATGGTCTTGACATTCAAAGGTAGGTTCTTTTTAAAGGACTTCATTGCTAGTAGGGGAATGATCAATGGCCGAATTTTCTTTCTCAATAAGGGTTTCCCTAGGAGAAGGGGGACAACTAGGATACTAATGACCTTCATCGATTGTGTTTTCTAATATCAAAGTATCTTCTTCAGAACTAGGAGAAGAAAAAAATTTATTGTCATGATTACCTATGGTTGTATTGTCTTGTTCATCAATGCCTTGTCTACTAAGAGATGTAAGAGGAGAGAAACAACTAGGATTCTCAAAACTCTCATTGATTGGTTCTTCTAACACCAAAATATCTTCTTTTCCAATAGGAGAGATATTAGGAGAAGAAAAAATATGATCATTAGGAATGCGCAAGGTTGTATTCTCTTTCACTAAAACACTCTCAGAGAGAGGGGATACAAAACTTTTTCATAGCATGCCTAGATATGTAAGACAATAACATTGTCTGAACAAAAATGAAAAGAACTTGTAACCAGTTCATGAAATGTTTCAACAATGTAAACAATGTATATTCTTGAAGACGATTTCTTTTTTTGGTCAAATGTATGCAAAGCTTTAAGAAAGAAAACAATGTATACCCTAAAATAAAAAACACTTTTATTAAACTTATGCAAAGTTTTATGAATGTAAACATTGTATATGCAAAAGTGAAAAGTACTTTTATCCATGTGATTCAAAGTTTCAGAAATGTGAGCATTTTTAGATCTAATGATGTTTGTAATTTAAACCAAAACTTTCCAAACTTATAGCATATGATACTAGGAGGGTTAGGAAGCACATAAACGATGTTTATGATGCTGTAACACAGTTAAAAATATGGACTGGGAATGATTCACCTAGAATGGTGAATGAGTCCCAGTAAGGCTTTTTAAATTTTTTTTTTAGAAATTTACAATTGGTCTGTTAGAAAACAATGATCTACTAAGAGGGGGGTGATCAATAAATATTAAGACTTTCTAGTTCTATTTTTTTTTTTTTTTGTAGATTCAACCTATGGATTAAAATCCTTCAGCTCCCTCTAGGTGGTCATGGTTTATTTTGGCATAGGACCCAACCTATGCCTCATGTGTTTGAATATCTTCAGGCCCCTTTTGAAGCACCTTCACCCACTTTCTCCACGTGTCCACTATGCACTCCTTGGAAGGTTTTCTTCCCTTGCTTATTTATCAAGCCCCACCCATTTTCCATGTGTCAGTAGCATGGGCATTTAAGAGCCCTCTCTCGTTTTCTTTCCCTTTGATATTTTCCCACATGCCACATTACATCAATCCGCAAGAAACCTTTTGGTGGACCCCATAATCAACGCTTGAAACAAAGACTTCTCCATATGTCTTAGTAGGAAATTTGATCATAAGGAAGGCATGAATGAATATGAATCCTAGTCGTTGTGCCATGTATCCTAACCAACTCTGTGGGTGGGAAACATGTGCCTTCATGGGAATTTTTATGCTTCCACACATGGACCATAGTCATCATTTACAAAGGGGTGCATCTTGTTTGAAGGCGACTGCATACTATGTTTCAAAATATTTTATGTTGTAATAGCCTTGGGGAAGCATTGTAGTGGAAATCATTGCTCGTGCATAGAATCCCTTTCAGTTACTGGCTCTCTAGTGGTGGATCATCTATATATACTGTTTCAACTCTCAGAAAATGGGTTCAAAAATCACAAAAAGGAGTGAAAAGACTGTAGTACTTTTGTATTATTTTATTATTATTGTATTAAGACTCATCAATTATGCCATATTGTTTGGCGTCTTTGTTTCTTAGTTAATGGAAAAGACATTATACTATGTTGTTTCCTATACTTAGTAGTTTAGCTGTAAGACTTCTATAATTTCAATATAAATTTGCTGATTCAGATCATATCTTGAACTCTTCTTTTTCAGTAAATGTGTATGGAAGTTCTGTTATGTTATTTGATAAACTTATTAGGTTTTTCATCTATACTTTCTATTATTTTCAAACATGTAGATTGCTGAATGAACCCTTGAATCTCATCTAAAAGGAAGATTTACCATGCCCATACTTAACTCTTGGTGCGTCACCTTAAATTAAAATTTATTTTTTATATCTTCTTCATTTTCCCATTCCAAACCTCTCAAATACAGAAGGAGCTAGCTTCTCTAAAAACCTAGAGGTTACTCAATTTAGCACAATTGGTCCCAACATTAATTGAGTTTTCCATAAGGTTGTTTTCCTAATAAATTTAGGCAACAATAGTTCTTTTTTCTAGCACGCCCGATGTGACTTGATTTTAATGTATCTAATTTGAAAGAGGGTGTGTGAGCCATAGACCTATTACTAGATCCCAAATAGCGAACAATCCTAGCCTGCTAGTGCCACTTTTGGTAATAATACAAACAAGGACCTATCTAGTGAACATCCCAATAGCTCCACCAGCCATGTTGCATGGGACATGGGAATCCCTCTCATACCACTAGTAGCACCCGCTATTTGGGCCCCTGTCCCAATCTAAGCTTTAAAATTTGTAACAAAATTTACCGAAGAAGGCTCGAAAACACCATTCAAACATCTGCAAGATCTGGTAGATGTATGTTTGGTGCATGGTGTAATCGATGAAAATGTATCATTGAGATTTCTTGTAGCTTATTTTAAAGGCAAGGCACTTGATTGGTACCGCACTTTGGGAGCCAATACTATCAGTACGTGGAACTACCTCATACATCTTTTTTATGATTGATTTTGAAATATTGGAGATAGCTCTTCACTATTTTAGCAACTAACGGCCATAAAATGGGCCCCTCAGGAGGCCATGACTGACTTCAATTCCTGGTTTCACATGACTTGGAAAAGGATTTAGCTGATAATTCATCCACCTAAAAATTTGGCATTTATGTTCTATTTGATGTCTCTCAACACTAACATTTCAGTGATGATCCAATCCCTTGGTGGGAACACTTTACCAGATGCATTTAATGTTGTTGTTAAGGTGCACAATAATTTGATCAATGCCTATATTTGTAGATTTGTCGATTCTCACGTAGGAAATAACTTCTACCAATGCATGTTCTCCTCCCCAATCTATGTACGCATATCAGAGTGCACCATAAAATGTTGCTTCTACGTCTAACTCTTCAAAATATGAGATGAGTGATGTCAAGGAGTTGTTGCAAAACATCTCAAACAAAATAACTACCATCAAGTAGAACTAGCCCATGCCTCCAAAGCTAGCTTACCAAAATTATCAAGGTAAAAGATCTTCCTACCAATAAAACCATTTCCAAGGAGGCTTACACATGAGTTCACAGGCTCAAACTAGTAATCAGTTTGTGCTAGTGCCTACTGGGCTACAGAATGCTCACCCAAGTTCGAATAGACAGTTGATAGGAGGGAAAAATAATCTTATTGATGATATCAATCCTTGGTGCTTCCCCTGCAATGAGGCACATATGTCTTGAAATTATTCATGTGGAAATCTAAAACAAAGAGTGGGAGAACAAGACAATCAAGGCATGATGTCAGATTTAGGAGGTTATGTATAAGCCTCTCCACAAATTGAAAATATGTTACTCACCATGTAAAGTCAAGGGATGTCCCTAGAACAAGAAATAGATATAGCTCCCAACCACATGCTCTTCTCATGAATGGATGAAGAAGAGGCAGTGTTTGTGAATGATGTGTCCACATCAAAGGCCCCAAAAGTGCAATTAGATTATAAAAAATGCTCAAAGAGGAGAGTCATGGGTGAACCCATCACTCCACCACCCAAAAGTGTTATCAACCAAGCTCCTAGTATTCATGTAATTGCACAACAATCTCAGCCATACAGGGAGATTGCTATAACAAGGGCTAAGGAACAAAAATATTTGAATCCTCCATCATTCAATGTGGTGGAACAATTGAAGAAATCCTCTACTAATGTATCTATTTGAGATATCTTAGCTATTCCAGAGCAAAAGTCATTGTTGCAGAAATCCCTACTCAAAGATACAAGCAAGGAGCCTACAAAGAAACCCTCCAAAGGAAAGGCCATCGATTCACCATCTCAAGAAAAAGTCCCTGCAAAAAATGGAGAGGAAGCTTCTATTGAAAATAAATGTAAACCTAAGCAAAAACCATTCTTCTTGACTCTCATTATGGGTAAGAAGTTGTTGCACAATTCTATGATTGACTCTATTGCTAGTACCATCATCATTCCCAAGAAGATAGCTGAAGCCTTAGGACTTAGCTATGAACCTTTAAACAAAGGGGTTATGCAGCTTGATGGGAACACGGTCGAAACCATAGGTGTCCTTAAGAACCTCCACTTGACTCAATTCTCCTACCCTAGCATCACAGTTCCACAAGATATCATGATCATTGACATCCCTCCCATGTTTGATCTTTGATTTTCCTGGGAGTTCACTTCCAATATAGGTAGATATCTTTCCTTGGATTGGTCACACTTGATCCTCAAGACCAAGCATAGAGCCAAAATGAAGATAGTTTCTAAACCTTTGCATTTGAAACACATAATAGATAAAGCCATGATCAATTTTAAGGCTTCTCATACCTCTATCACCAAAGATGAAATGTATTGTGTTGAGCTACTAGAGGATGAGAAGGTGACTGAAGACTGTACTGATCAAGAAGAGGTCCTCTTAAGTGAATTTATAGAAACTGGCCCTTTCAAAAATTATCATGCCATTGGTTTGGGAACCTATGTCATCTATGATGAGGATCAAATGATTTTGAAGGTCATGAAGGAATTTGAGGGTGGTCAATCCTTAGAGATGGGGACATTGCATTTTGATGGAGCGAGATGCAAAGTTGGTGTAGGAATTGGGATATGTTTGATGTACCCATCCATTGAAAAGACCCTTAGGTCTTTTTTCTTTTAGTTTGCTTGTTCAAACAATGATGTTGAATATGAAGGCCTAGTGCAAGGTCTAACTCTTGTAGAGCGGATGGGTGTTAAAGAAATAATGGTGTTTGGAGACTCTGAGCTAGTAGTCAATCAAGTCTGACAACTCTCCGCAACAAAGAATGTCTACATGAGATCTTATATACATAGAGTTTGGGACCTGATTGAAAGATTTGAAGCCTTTAATATCCAAATTGTTCCTAGAGAGCAAAATGTAGCTGTGGATCACATGGTGGTCATAGGATCTCAATTTGACCCTATTTCTAACCTAATTGATAACATGCACTCTATGTGAGTGATTGTTCGACCAAAAATCCCAAATAATGACTAGAGATGGTAAGTGTTTGAAATTGATGAACACATCACCTCATTCATTCAACACTCTAGAGAGTCAGTGGATCATCTCCAACCAAAAATCATAGAAGCCTATAAGGTAAAATTATTCAACTCAGGTCCAACAAGCAGCTTCCAAAAGGACTGGTCACTCTTGAAAACCTATTCGATTATGAGAATGGAAGGAAGTACAAGAGGAATTTTGTAGAGGACAAAAGGGACTATGCAGATCTTCAAGTCAATGATAGAAGGAAGCTCAAGGTTGGAAAGGATGTTCTACAACATGATAAAGAAAGCCTCATCCATTTTTGTGAAAAATATGGAGTAGTATCCTGGTCATATGATGACCTTAAGGGATATGATCCTGAAATCATCCAACATACTATAGAACTAACGAAAGAAGAAAAAACCATCCACTAGAGGAAGAGACTAGTGAATCCAAAGATTGAGGAATTGATGGTGCGAGAGTTGAAAAATCTAGTTCACTCCCGAGTCATCTTCTGAATCAAGCATAGCACATGGGTGTCCAATTTGGTCCCTATCGAAAAGAAGAATGGGGACATCCACTTGTGTGTTGATTTTTAGGATCTGAATGTTGGATGTTGTGGATGTGTTGCTGATATGTGGTTTTCATTGATGTCAACACTATTATCATTTGGTGTACTAGAGGATGTATATGTCAAGGATATTGAAAAATTTGTAAAAGGAAGTGTTCTAGGTTCCTTATGGAACTATGCAGGTCATGAAGGTGCTTTGTTCTATACATTGAAGATTAGTTGATGTGGATTAAAGGGTTTATTGTTGAGTTTATCTAGATCATCTACTAGAAGTTTCAAAGGTCTGCGTGAAGTTTTGAGTATGTTGTGGTCTGACAGTATTTGCTGGTCTCTATCAGTGTTCCCAGATGAAGATTGTGTGATTGGGTTATCTTGGATAGTGCATATGTTTCTCTGTTATTTCTTGGTGCTATTAGATGTCTCTAGATCATTCTCTATCTTTTTAGTAGATCCACATTAATTGGTGAGTGCGTGGTTGAAGATCTTTTCTTGTGCATGTTAAGTTTTCATGTTTCTAGCTGACATGTTGGTGGTAGCATGTTGTGGATCTTTGAGGTGAAATTAATTAAATTCTTTTCATATTAGAGATGTTAATTTGGGTCTCCACTATGTTGTGGCCAACCTTGGTGGATCCACATTAAAATTTTATTTGTAAATCTGGGCCGACATTGCAAATATATTTTATTTTCTTGGCTGATGAAGTTGTAATGGAATCTCATGTAGTGGATATATAAGGGCGATTAGTTCATTGATGAAGAATATGCTTCATGTGCTCTCATGTGTGTATGTGTGAATATCATTTGATTGCAAAAAAAAGTGTGAAGAAGTGTTGAGCTTAATTGGAACTGTAATCAGGCTTATGAAAAAGTTATTTTCCCAGTTCATACCCTCCGAATTTTTAATCCAAATCTATTGGGTAGTGAGACCATTTTGTAGTTGAGTAGTGAGCTCTAGGTAGTGTGCCTAAATGAATGTCCATTCCCCTTGTTATTTTTCATTATACTTTTAGAAGAGTATAATCTCATGGAATAACATCCACTGTGGTTTTTCCCCTAACAAGGTTTCCATGTAAAAAAAATTGGTGTTCTTTGTCTCATTGATGTGTTAATTATTTGTGGTTAATTTCTTATTCACTAGATCTGAGATTAGGGTAAAGTTAAGTTAGAAAAGTTTAACTTTCTGAAACAATTGATTCACCTGCCCCTTCTTAGTTGTTTGTCCTTGTTCTACCAACAATTGGTATCAAAGCTTGTTCCTCTAAAGAATTCTAATAGCTTGAGGTGATCTGGGATGGCAACATTCAAGAAGATCAGTCCTAGATTTGATGGCACTAACTATTCACTATGGAATATTAGAATGCAATTTCATTTAAGGTTATTGGTTAAGCCTTTTGGAAGATCAGAAGAGATCCATATACAATTCCTTAGAATGGCCCCTCTACTAATGATGAGATCAAAAATGTTGAAAGTAATATTAGGGCTATTGAAGCTTTGGTGAGTACCCTGACAGATTCAAAGATGGCTAATCTGGTAGGTCTGTAGACAGCTCATGAGATTTGGACTAAATTGGAAACCTTGTATGAAGGAGGTGCATAGGTGAAGATGGCTAAGCTACAAAGCTTGAAGGGAAAATATGAAAATATGAAGATGGGTGAATATGGAAATATCACTTTTTTTATGCAAAGAGTAAATGAGAGAGTAATGGGAATTAAATGTGCCAGTGGTTCTGTGGATGACGATGAAATTGTGGATAAAGTACTCAGATCCTTTCCTCCCTCCTACAAAATGAAGGTTTATGCTATTGAAGAGTTTAGATCAGTAAACAAGATGACAAGAGATAGGCTGATCGAGAAGCCTGCTACCTTTGAGATAAGTGAATTTGGAAAATCTACACTGAAGAATGAATCTACATTCAAGGATACTGTATCTAGAAGTAACATGAAATGATATAGTCTAGGAGAGATTTCCAAAAGTATATCCAAGTATGAAATAGAATTGAAAAAACTTAAAGATAAAGAAAGAGAGGTCGAAGAATTGGAAGCTCTGATTATAAAGCAAGAAGGGAGAGGAAAAGGTAAGTATGAAGATGTATTACCTATTAAATGTTTTTCAGGCAGTAAAATAGGTCATTTTGCATCAATATGTCCTAAAAGAATTCCTAGATCTAAGCCTAAGAAGTCTAGATTCCCAAAGAGATGCTACTTTTCTAACGAAGTAGTGATAGATAATGAGTTTGATAAATATAATGGTAAAGAAGATGATTGGGATTTCATTGCTACCATTGAAGATAATTCTATGCCTACTAAATCTACTAAAGATGAAAAATCTCTTGCAACTCAATTCAAAGAAAAATATGAATGGGTCATTGATAGTGGATGCTCACATCATATGACTAGTGATAAAAGCAAATTTGTGAGTCTAGAGAAGTATGACAGTGGGGTTGTAAGATTCAGAGATAACAATGTTGGTGTGATTCATGGGAGAGGATCTATTTTCCTTGGTGGTAAAGACAACACTAATGATTTCCTCTATGTTGAATGCCTAAAGCATAACTTGTTGAGTGTTGAACATATGGTTCACAAGGGAGATTCTCTTCAGTTCAAAGATCGAAGGTGCAAGATACGTGGAAGTTTTGGGAACATGATTACAATAGGAAACCAAACAAAAGGTAATATTTTTCACCTGAATACTACTAGTGGAAGTTGTTTAATTACTCAAGTAGATGAAAGCTAGTTGTGGCATAGGAGATTGTGTCATGTAAAATTTGACAACATTATCAAGATAAGTTCTACTCAAGCAGTAAGAGATCAGCCTAGATTAGTGAAGCCTGCTAATGTAATTTGGAAGGAATGTTAGATGGGTAAACAAATTAGAGTGTCATTCTAGAGTGAATAGTTTCATTCAAATAATCTACTAGAGCTACTACAAACTGACCTTTGTGGTCTCTCTAGAGTCGAAAGTATTCATGAAGAAAGGTATTTTATGTTGGTTATTGATGATTTCTATAGAATGATTTGGGTTTCCTTTTTAAGAGAAAAATGTGAAGCATTGGAGAAGTTCAAAAGTTTCAAGGCTATGGCAGAAAATGAGAAAGGTTTGAAAATCAAGTGCTTGAGATTTAACAGAGGTGGTGAGTTAATTTCTAAGGAGTTCAACTCTTATTGTGAAGAAGATGGAATTAAAAGACAATTATCTGCTCCTCGAACCCCTGAACATAATGGAGTTGCATAGAGAAAGAATACAAAAATTTTGGATGCTACCAGAACCATGATGATGGAAGGAAATGTGTCTCAGATGTATTAGAGTGAAGCCATAAGCACTACTGTGTATACCTTGAACTAGGTAAATGTGAATGGAAATTCTAGTAAGACCCCTTATGAGTTATGGTTTGGTCATAAACCTACTATAAAGTATTTTAAGATCTTTAGAAGCAAGTGTTATATAAGGAGAGATGATGATATAGGAAAATTTAATGCTAGAAGTGATGAAGGGATCTTCCTAGGTTACTCCACTAAGAGAAAGGCCTACCGGTGCTATAACAAAAGACTGAGAAATATGGTTGAGAGTGCAAATGTCAAAGTTGATGAGGACTCTGTCAAATCATCCAAACAATGTAGCTACGATTCAGATGAAGATAACTCAAGCCAAGGAAAGAAAACTCAGACACCGAATCTACTTCAGATTATTCCATATGTTCCGATGAAGCAACCTGAATTTGTTTTGGTAAATCAAACAAATATAGAAGCTCAAACAAGTGCAAGTGTAGAAGAAAGATAAGAAGATTCAAAAGTCCAAGTAAGTCCCAAAACTCCAAGATATGTAAAGATGAATCATTCTAAAGGTCAAATCATAGGAGATAAGAGTAAAGGAGTGCAAACTAGAAGAAAATTTGTAGAAGAATATTGTCTAATTTCCAAGATAGAACCTAAGAATTTCATTGAAGTCTATCAAGATGAACAGTGGTTTGAACCTATGAAGGAAGATCTAACACAGATTGAGAAGAATGACATGTGGCTACTAGTTCCTAGGCCTAAAGGAAAAAATGTGATTGGTACTAAGTGGGTATTTAGAAACAAGCTGAATGAAGAAGGTAAAGTAGTTTGAAATAAAGCAAGACTGATATGTAAAGGATATTCTCAAATGGAAGGTATTGATTTTGAAGAAAAAAATTCTGCTATAGCTAGAATTGAAGTTGTGAGATTATTTCTTGCTTATGCCGCACACAAGAATTATAAATTCTATCAAATGGACGTGAAGTCCGCATTTCTGAATGGAGAACTAGAAGAAGTGTGCATTGAAGAGCCAGATGGATTTCAGCTTACAGAAAAGGAAGATGTGGTTTTTTTATTGAAGAAAGCTCTGTATGGAATTAAGAAAGACCCCAGAGCCTAGTACGCTAGATTGGAAAAATATCTACTAAAGCTTGGATTCACTAAAGGTACTACTGATATCAATGTATATTTCAATTTATATCATGATAAGGAGTTGATTATAGAAGTTTTTGTTGACGACATCATTTTTTGAGGTGATGACAATCTATGTATGAAGTTTGCTGATGAGATGAAGAGTGAATTTGAGATGAGCATGATTTGTGAGATAAAGTTCTTTCTAGGATTGCAAATTACACAATTAGACAAGGGGATTTTCATATCTCAGTCCAAATATGTAAAATAACTACTGAAGAAGTTTGGAATGAATGAATCTAAACCTGTTGGTACTCCCATGGTGACCAGATGTAAGTTGACATAGAATGATGATTCTCCAAAGGAAAATCAAACCAGATATAGATCAATGATCGATGCATTGCTCTAGTTAACTCAGACTAGACTAGACATTATGAATGTTGTATGTATGGTTGCTAGATTTCAGGTTGATCCAAAGGAATCACATGTGATTGTTGTCAAAATAAGTTTTAGATATCTAAAATGAACAATTAACTTTCTACTTTAGTATCCAAAGGATGATGATCTCACTTTGTGTGCATACACTAATGCAGATTGGGCTGGTGATGTAGATGATAAGAAAAGTACTAGTGGTGGTTCTTTCTTCCTAGGGAAGAAGCTAATATCCTGGTTGAGTAAAAAGAAAAACTCAATTTCTCTATCTACTACTGAAGTAGATTACACTATTGCTGCTAATAATTTTACTCAAGTGATATGGATGAAACAAATGTTGAGAGATATCAAGGTGATATATGAAGAGCCTATTTCCATATACTGTGACAACTCAAGTGTAATAAATATCTCAAGGAATCTAGTACTACACTCTAAGACCCAAACATATATCAATTAAGTTTCATTTCTTGAGGGAGAAAGTGAATGAGAAGGAAGTCATACTAGAGTATGTGCCTAACAAAGAATAGATTGTAGATATATTTACTAAGCCTTTACTGAAGGATACTTTTGAGTATCTCAGAGGAATGCTTTCATCAATCTGTGAGCTTCATTTTTATATTTTGATCCAAATTGATATTTTCATGGCTACTACTCAAGGGGAGTAGTTAGATGTGTAGATATGTGGTTCAAAGCGTGTGCATGGAAAGGTCATTATTACCTTTATCATTGATTCCAAAGGGGGAAAAGTGTCATGTTAAAAATATTTTCAAGTGGAGAAGAGCAGAGGAATTTAGTTTGTTGGGTTGATGATATTTTTCACATCATGTGTTGCCATCAATGCCAAAGGGGGAGATTGTTGGATACTATGGATGTGTTACTGATATGTGGTTGTCATTGATTTCAATAATATTAACATTTGGTGTATTAGAGGCTATATATGTCAAGGATATTGAGGAAATTGTAAAAGGAAGTGTTCTAGGTTCCCTATGGAACTGTGCAGGTCATGAAGGTACTTTGTTCTATACATTGAAAATTAGATAATGTGGATTAAAGGGTTAATGTGGATTAAAGGGTTTATTCTTGATTTTATCTAGATCATCTACTAGAAGTTTTAGAGGTCCGCATGATGTTTTGAGTTTGTTGTGGTTTGATACTGTTTTGTTGGTCTTTATCAGTGTTCTTGAATGAAGATTGTGTGATTCTAGTTATCTTGGATGGTGCAGATGTTTCTCTATTGTTTCTTGGTGCTCTTAGATGTCTCTAGACCATTCTCTATCTTTGTGGTACATCCAAATTAATTGGTGAGCCCATGGTTGAAGATCTCTTCTTGCGCATGTTCATTTTTTCATGTTTCTGGCCGACATGTTGGTGGTAGTGTGTTATGGATATTCGAGGTGAAATTAATTAGTATTTTCATATTGGAGATGTGAATTTGGGTCTCCACTATGTTGTCACCAACCTTGGTTGATTTGCATTAAAATTTTATTTCTAAATCTAGGCCGACATTGCAAATATATTTTATTTTCTTAGCCTATGAAGTTGTAATGGAATATCATGTAGTGGATATATAAGGGTGATTAGTTCATTGATGAAGAATATGCTTGGTGTGCTCCTGTGTGTGTATGTGCAAATATCATTTGATTACAGAGCAGAGTGTGAAGAAATTTTTGTGAAGTGTGAAGAAGTGTTGAGCTTAATTGGAATTGTAATTAGGCTTGTGCATAATCTATTTTCTCAGTTCATAGCCTCTAGATTTTTAATCCAACTCTGTTGGGTAGTCAGCTCTAGGCAGTGTGCCCAAATGTATGTGCATTCCCCTTGTTATTTTTCATTATACTTTTAGAAAAGTATAATCTTGTGGACTAACATCCACCGTGTTTTTTCCCCTAACAGGGTTTCCATGTAAAAAAATATTGGTTTTCTTTGTCTCTCTGATGTGTTAATTGCTTATTCATCAAATCTAAGGTTAAGGTAAAGTTAAGTTAGAAAATTTTAAATTTCTGAAACAAGTGATTCACCCCCCATCTTAGTTGTGTGTCCTTGTTCTGCCAACACTGAATAGGGAATCCCTGAAGGACCACTACCCCTTGCCTTCCATGGATTCAATCTTTCAAATAGTGGTCGGCTTGAAAATGTTTTCTCTAGTTAAAACCAAAACTAGGTAAAAGAGGACCGACACAAAACAACATTCACTACCAAGTGGGGGACGTTTGCCTATGTGAAAATTCCCTTTGGTCTCTCAAATGTAGGACCTACCTTCTAGTGGGAAATGGATATTTCTTTCAAAGAATTGATCAACAAGATTATCTTAATCTACTTAGATGATCTAATAGTATTCTCTAAGTCTAAAGATGATCATTTTGATCATCTAGAGATAGTTTTTAAAAAATTCCAAGAGTTCGGGATATCCCTAAACCCAAAAAATTATGTTTTTAGAGTGTCGCAAGGAAAATTATTGGGACATGTAGTGTCTGAAGATGGAATTTCAATTGATCTGGAGTGGGTGAAGGCAATCAAGGAGCTTCCTCTACTAGTAAAAAAAAGGGAATTCAATCCTTCCTAGGAAAGGTAAATTTCGTAAGCAAATTCATTTCTAATTTTGTAGGATTAATTAGACCTATTACCTTAATGCTCAAGAAGGATCAATTATTCAAATGGATAAAAGAGGCCAGAGAAGCCTTTGAGAAGGTTAAATACACTATTTCTTCAACTGCTATTTTGGTAAACCCAGCCCTATCAAAGGACTTCATAATGTATGTGTTCAGTAGTAAATCTAGTATCGCTACTATTTTGAACCAAAAGGATGATGAAGGAAAGGGATAACAACCAATAGAATTCCACTCCTAGATGTTAAACAATTATGAGATGAACTATAACTTCAGTGAAAGTAAAGCATTCACTATTATTAAAGGGCTCAAGAAGTTTCGACACCTCATATTTTTCAACAAGGTGGTTGTATATGTTGAATATTCCAGTGTGCACAAATACATTATGGAAGATGAAATAACAAAATAAATGGCCAACTGGATTACTAAGATCCTGGAATATGACATTGAGGTTAGTCCCATGAAGACTGTGTGGGGAAGCATATTGTGTATCTACCACATGATGAAGAAGTAGCAGTTGAGGAGGAACAACCCGAGTTGGCTCTGACGAATGAGTATGAGTCTAAAGGATGTTGGTTGGCAGATATAATGATATTTATAAAAATAAGAAATATCTAACGGGCCTCCCTTCTCAGAAGAGAAGATTCTATAGATTGTAGAATAGCATATATGTTCTCATTGAAGGAGTCCTTTTCAAAAGAAACTTTAATGTTGTTCTACTATAGTGCATCACCTTAGAGCAAGCGAAAATAATTCTAAACATGTTTCACAACAATCCCGCGGCTGGACACTTCTCTAAAAAGACCACTGACATCAAAATTATGTGCACCAGGTACTTCTGTTCTAAATTGTTCAATGACTCACACTCTCTAGATAAATCCTCCAAAGAATGCCAATTCTTCACAAGAAGAAGGAAAAACTCTGCAATGCCTTTGAATTTGATAGTAGTTGAAGAACCCTTCACAGAGTGTGGAATGGATTTCATCAGGATGATTAATCCTGCTTCCAATGCTAGAAATAAATGGATCCTCATAGCTATAGACTACTTTACCAGATGGATTGAGGCCATTCCCCTGAAGAATGTGACGGAGGTGGAGATTGCGAACTTTCATAAAGATCTAGTAACAAGGTTCAGCCTGCCAATGACCATCATCTCCAAAAATGAAAAATACTTCCTGGGTTTTAAGGTAGGCCAATTCACACTTAACCACAAAATATTCCTAAAGAAATTTTTGAACTATTACCCATAGGGAAATGGTCTAGACGAGTCGACTAATAAAAATCTAGTTTAACTCATTAAAAGAATAATGTCAAAGCATCAAAGAGAGTGGCATCAAAACCTCAAAGCAGTGCTCTGGGTAGACCGAATAACCCCCAATAAAGTATTAAAGACTTCTCCATGAAAGCTAGTATATGGGAAGGGAGTGCTACTGCCTATATCTCTAGAAATTCCTACACTACAGTTGCTCAAGTCTCTAGAAGTTGAATAAAATGGAGCCATGGAGGCCAGGTTGGTTGAATTGTTGGAGGTGCAAGAGAAATGGGAAAAAACTCTGACAACCATGTCTAACCATCAACAAGTGGTTAAAAGGTGGTGTGACAAGAAAACCTCCAAATAATATCTTAAATGCGAAGACTTAGTGCTAAAGTTCAATGAAAGAATTGTAGAGCCTAGCCTACACAGAAAATTTGATAGTCTATGGGAAGGCCCTTTTCAAATTATTCAATGCAAGCAGCACAATGTATTTGAATTATAAAATATGGAAAAAGAAGCATTGGGAATTCTAGATAACGAAATTCACCTCAAATTGTTTAACTACCTTCATTTATCATTTTTACCAGTGTAAATATGTAATTATGTAAATTTTCTTTGTGTTTTGTTTGGCCTGGGCTTTATTAAATGAAACCCATAATGTAAGAAGCAGAGAAGAGTAAAAGAGACAAAAATTTGACAAAAGGAGCTTTATATTCATTATATGGTAATATATACTTTGGAATATTACAATGCAAAATGGTTCTAGGCCATAATTTTCAATTATATATATACCAAGCAGCTTTTTGAGCATATGTATTAAAATCCTTCTGAGGCATATATACAAAATGTAGGAAAATGAGTCTATTCTTCAAACTAGGGCAGCATCGGCATCAACAACATCAGGAACAACTACATCAATAGCATCTAGAGAAACGGTAGGTGTAAGGAGAATAATAGGTTCAATAGGGATGACAACAACAAGTGGGGAAGGAAACAATAGATTTCTAAAGTCAGTGTACCACTCCATGCTATAGAAAAGTACTATGTTGTAGCATCGTAGTAGGAAGTAGCAAGCACTAGAAACTCTTTCATAGTGTTTTCTGATTGTCATAATGTGAAATCCACTCAGAAATGGTACCCACAACACCACTACATCCTCTTCAATGCATAGACAAAGATCACTTTCTATGGGAAGACCAATTCCATACATCGCATTCATCACAACTTTTCAAGGCCTCTGAGGTAGTGCTTTGGGAAGATTTCCATGGTGAGTCACAATATCATCTACTTGGGTACCTGTATGTCAAGCAAAGAGGCAACAAAGTGAGAGAAAATGTCAATATTTACTCTATACTTGTCCTCGTACTCTATACCATCCTTCCCCAGTACCCATTTCATCACAATTATTTCCAGAGAATGATTATTCTTGGTCATGTGCTTTAAACGTCTACTAGAAATTTCACCTAAAAAAGTTTCCTATGACCTATTGCTAGTTAGCCTAATTGGAGTATTCATTGTGTCTATCTATAATCCCAATTACCGAGTGTAATTCCTACTGTTGTCTTTAGGTCTATTTATAGAAATAGCCAAGGTACAATGCATTCAATAAGCATGATGTTGATTAGGTATTAACTAAAAAATCACACCTAGAGCAAACTCAAAAATCTCACCGCGTCCAAACTTGAAAATCTCACCAAGTTGTGTTTGTTGTGTACAAATTTCCTTGTGAAAGTTAAAAAGTAGTAATTAGCCAGATTAAACTAGTGGCATGCACAAGTAACAATGCACATGGTCAAGTGCTAGGTGTCACACTATGAATGTTTTTTCATTCTCCAAAGATGAAGTCAAATCTTTTCATGTCATTATTGTGCCTTCTTGCTTAATCATTCTTTTCAAGTTATTAATTGAAAAGCATGTGAATGTTCTTATAAGAATTCAATTTGTGGCTCAATTTCCCAAGGGATGGTACGATAGGTCATGATAAATGATTTCCATTATGAATTAATATTTTTTTAAAGGAGTGGGAATTCATTTTGCATGCATGAAAGAGTCAATAGTATGTGCTGAATTTATTGCTTTAAATATCTTTTCTTTCCAACTCCTAAATAAGGAAAGGCTAAGTGTTGCATCTAGAAGAATAACACTGAAGAGTTTTGTGTGCATAGTTCATTGCAAAAAAGCTTTGAGTGCATAATTTTCTAAAAGGAACCCATGTGAGTTGCACAGAAGTTGAGTGCTCACAAAGTCTATAGATTCCTAAAATGGCCCAAAATCCTCAAATGGAAGCACAAGGAGAGGCAGTTCAAAGCTTATTTGATTCCATGTTAGTAGTGCCAATGGAAAATATTGTTGATGAAATCTCTTACACTTCACCTGGGATACCAAAGAAGCCAAAGTGGCCTCACACATGGGTCATAGACAATAAATCTCATAGCAACCAGGCCCTGATAGGAGAAGAATGGGAAAACATTCATGACCCTATACTTAGAACCAACCCTAAAGTCCATACAAAAGGAACGTATGAGAAGATGAAAAAGACCAGTAACTGGGAGTCCTTGGCATACAAGTTGCGGTTTTTCAATCTTCCACAGTATATGGTTCCTTTTATGCATCACTTCCTAGAATTAGTACACAAGTGCACTCAAAATTTCAACCCAGATAAGGCCAAAAGCTAAGGGTTGTAATTAGCATGGATGCTATTAGGAATATTATATGCATCCCTACCAGAAAGATCTCTAGAGTAGAAAGGATGGAGAAATTCAATGTAGAGGGCATGGAACATTTCTGGAGGACCAAAAAAATTTCTCTGGACTTTTATAATCAAGAAACAAAGGCCTAGGGGAGATGCAGCGAAGATGCCACAATCTCTAGTTATGCACAATGCTTTCAACTTAGACTTCTAGGATGCCTTCTCTATGATGGATCTTGATTGCGGCATGGACAGTGACAAGGATGTTATAGGGTTTCAAATGGGTTTGGGATTTCAGTTGATAAAACAACATTATTTATTTTGGTATGACTTCATGGAAGTCATTGACTAAGAGATTCTGAACCAATTCAAGGAAAACAATGCACATCATAGGTTTAGGTTTTCTTCTCTTCTTTGTCACATGTTTTTACACCAGAACCCCGACTTCTTTAGAAACCATATGAGTTTGGCTATGTTTGAGGAAAATTGGGTAAGGTCAATTTCTATGTGGACTCCCCTCCTTTTAAGAACTTATGATTACTATCCATTTTCTGAGTGTTTCTTGGTTGTGATTTTCAAAGATTCTAGTAAGGATAGTGAGGGTTATCAGCTTTTTGTCAAGAAAACAAGGTGGATGCCGAATCTTACTCCTTGCGACTGGTTCCTTGGGGAGGATTTTACTTTTTGGTTTTACCGAGGAACCATTCTGACTCCTGGTATCCATCACAGACATGGTGTTGGCCCTTGAGGTGTTTCAACAACTAGCAATTCTCAATGTCAAATTTTGCAGAGGAAAGAAGAAGAAAGGTTTTTTCAAATGCCCTTTAAATTTCAAAATGGTAATAATGTTAACAAAGCAGACACATGGTCTGATAGAGGTGAAGTTGGCTCATCTAGGGCTTGTATTAATTTGTGACAAATGGGATTATCATCCTAATAATGACTTAGTGGAGCTGAACGTTAAAGTGACTCACAACTCTCGACCTTACTGGGAAGCTCAATGGAATCCACAGTCTTGGGACCGAGATGATCTATTTGTGGACCCTACCTATGTTCCTACTGATGATAGGAGGTCACCGTGGCTCTATTTCTATTTTAATTTTGAGAATCCCAGTGAGAAGTGTAAAATGGGGGCCACCATTCATAATCAATTGGTCAAGCAATGGTAGTGGAGTGAGGAAAAAATTGTACACTTGTAGATTTATTGTCAGGAGACAAAATTCCTTGATGCCCTGTTCCAGGAGATAGACAAGGATGAAAGATTTGATGATCTATGGAATAGAGGGCATGATGAAATTGATGCAACCAATGATGAGGATGTTGATCTAGAGGAAGCAAGGGAAATAGTGAAGAGAAAAGAGGCAAAAAAGGCCCAAGCACAGGGAATTGGAAAAAAGGTGGAACAACTCGACGAAGCTCCAATGAGAACACAAGTGACTTCACCACAGTCGAAGTCCTCACTACAATGTACATAGGATGCGAAGAGATCCAGAGTAGCCCATCAACCTCAAGAGGTCATAGAGGTAGAAAATTCTCCACTTGAAAAGATGTCACACACGAATGCAACTTCTGGAGAAGGCTCACAGGAACTTGAAACGAGGCAAGGATCTGAGTCCTCTATACCTAAATTATCTTTCTCTCCCTCTCTTCTCACTTCCCAATCTTTGGTTCCTCCTACTACCTTTGCATATCCCATTACTTTGAGCGGTGGTCTTCCCTTTTCTACTTCCATGCCTATGGGAGGTTTCTCTCAATTCTCCCAAATGAGACAAGAAAATTTTACTCCCTAGTGGTTTGTTTCGCCTTTTGTCAGAGCCCAATCCAAACCCTAAATGAAAAATCCTTTTTCTACCATTACATTAGATCTAACTCAAACCACCCAATAGATGGTTACCTATGCATGTCTGCTACTACAACTACTCCCTATGAGTTCATTTGTCGATTCCCAAACTGGACCTTGGCATAACATTCCCCCTTTCTCCCCAATAATGGTCTCTCTGCTAAAGAAGACATCATCTCGGACCACCACTCTCCCATTCCATTTCTCTCTTCCTCTTAGTGTTCCCTTCACTAGAGAATTAATTAAATCTCCAGTAGAATTTATGGGGAAAAGCAATAGAACTAAAGTAGCATGGGCTATCAGGGTCTAGAAGAGGAAAGAAAAGGATGCAAAAAATCCTACCGAGCAATGTGTGCAAACCCTTTTCAATGAGGTTCAAGGTTCATTGCATTTTGCAACAATGACTCCAAACATCATCAAACCATAAGGGGAGATGCAACTAGAAGATTATACAATCCATGTTGTAGGGATCAATCTGCACATAACCTGACAACAAGACAAAGTTGAGATGATGGAGGAAACCCAATGAGTGGTGACTACAAAATTTCTCAAGAATAGATACCAACTAAAGAAGAAGGAAGAGGAGATCAAGAAAATCAAGGAAAGGTTTGAGACCCTACTGAAAAAGAAAAAATATAAGGATGTTGAAATTGCACAAATGTCTCAACAATCACAGGTAGAAAAGGCCAAACTCTAGGAGGAATTTGCAAAGTTCTAGTCCCTAGATCCTAACCTGGTTGCCAGATTGTAGCAAAAAAAAAAAGGATTTGCAAGATTGGTTGGATCGGGTAAAGGGAGAAATGAAACATAAGAATGAAGAGCTTTAGGATCAACGAGTTCAATTGGAGTAGGAAATGCAACAAAAAGACAAGGAGTTCTAGGACTAGCGAGCTCAATTTGAGAAGGAGAGCCACGAAGTAAAGCTCTCCTTGGAAAAAAGATTCCACTAAATGAGGCCAGGTTGAGGAAGAATTTCTTGCTGAGTTGAGGACTCTACAAGAATGACTCTTCATCGTGGGCAAGAGAATTGAAGAGCTAATGTAGGATGTCGGGTTGAAGGAGATGGAAATTGGTCATTTGAAGAATCCTTCCCAACCCCCTAAAACTCAATCATATCTCCTTCTAGTAGCCTAGTAGTTATATATCTCCTACTGGGAGAGAGTCAAGTCTTTCTGTTTGACTCTTTAGTTAACACTCCAATTCATGGTAGAGGCAGCATGTTTAAGTAGGGAAGTGCATAGAATGATGGAGGAGGTTCCATAGTTTATTGCAGAAAAGGTTCCCGAGGGTTAGAAGTTGTTGGAAAAGTTGTACATGATGGCGAATGTAGACTTAGTGAATGCAAGGATTAAAGATCAAAGGTTAGCTACGAAGAAGGAAAGAGAATTCATTCATTGTCATGTGGCCATCCTCCTTGCTAGCAATTACTCAGCAACACTAAGTCAGACTACGAAAAAAATGAAAATGCAATTATCCCATTTGACTCAAATGGGTTTTCCTTCCCCTTTTCTCTCTGATGATTTGGTGGGCATGTCAAAATATATCACAACAAAGATCAAGGAAAAGTAGCAGGATTTATCTACCTTTCAAGATTTCAGCTAACCTCCCAATGCTACAGACATTGAAGGAACCACCCATTATATAGTGCATCATCTCTTTCAATTCATTACATGGACTAGGATCTCCATGGAGCTACCCTTCAAATAAATAATTGATCTATATCAGGGGTAAGAGAATATGCATTCCCTATTGAGGCCATCCGAGGCTGAATGGTTGCCTCTGTAGACTATGCTTTTGAAGCTCTGATTGTTTTCCAATGGATAACACTCTAGTCCTCACACACAAAAATTTGGGTTCCCATTCCATAGGTGAAATTCCCCTAATAGTCACCAAAAGCTATGGATTCAAATCCTTAAGCTCCCTCCGGGTGGTCATGGTTTATTTTTGCATCAGCTCCGACCCACACCTCATGTGTTTGAATATCCTCGAGCCCCTTTTGAAGCACCTTTTCCTTCTTGCTCCACGTTTCTGCTATGCACTCCTTGGAATGTTTTCTTCCCTTGCTTCTCTATTGATCCCCACTCATTTTCCACATGCCAGCATGGCGTTTAGATCCCTGTGCAGGATCATGATGGCCAAAAAGTGGTGATATGGATGGGTATGTGTAGGGTATGTGGTCATGACTTTTTTTAACCCAAAATTGATGAAATGGAAAGGATTTTTGAAAGAGATTCTTAGCTTTCCACCAATTTAAATTATGCTTTACTTTGAATTAATAAATTATTATTATTCATTTTCATTTGAATTAATAAAGTACTAATTGAAAAATTGATTGAAAAAAATCTATAGTTTCAAACGGTATCATATTTTTTGAACCAAAACATAAAGTCACATTCAATGCTTTGCATACTATAGGATTAAAAGAAATTTTGAATTTCATGAAATTTTGACCAAGTTAAGGTGGTCAAACATATGATTTTTTATATTTTTAAAAGTTGTAATAAAAAAAATAAATTAATTATTTACTTGGAAAAACTTACAAAAAAATATGCATCACATCTGACATGAGTCCTCTACTCATATCTAAAATCTTATAAAAAAATATTATCATTTTGTTATGGTTAGGTGGTCAGACAGACACCTACTTATTTTTTCCATGAAATTTAAGTACTACTACATTGAAATTTCAAATTTAAACCAAATCGATTTTTAAAAAATAAACCTAGTAGTTTAGAAACTACATTCAATTTGCTACATATTCTATTCTTACATATTTTTGAAATAATATAGATAACTTATTCAAATTTTCACATCTAGTTGCCTAACTCTAATTTTTCTAAATTTTTTGCAACTTAAGGGCCTATTTTTTTCATGATGATCCTGCACATGCCCTCCCTCTCTCCTTTTATTTCCCTTCAAGCTTCGCCTATGTGCCATGTTGCATCAATTTTCAGGCAACCTTTTAACAGACTGCATAGTCAGCACTTGAAACAAAAACTTCTCCATGTGTCTTCTTTGGAGGGGATTTGATCACAAGGAAGACATGCATGAATTTGAAGCCCCACCATTGTGCCACGTATCCTAACCAACTTTGTGAGTGGGAAACATGTGTCTTCATGGGAATTTTGTTGTTTCCACACTAGGACCATAGTCATCATTTGCAGAGGGGTGCATCTTGTTTGAAGGCATCTGCATACTATGTTTTAGAAAAAAATAAAATGTTGTAATGGCCTTGGGGAATCATTCCAATGGACATCATTTCTCGTGCCTGAAATACTTTTAGTTACTTGCTCTTTGGCGATGAATCATCTATATATACTACTTCAACTCTTGGAAAATGGGTTTGAAAATCATAGAAAGAAGTGAAACAAATGTAGGTTTTTTGTATTATTTTTTATTATTGTATTAAGACTCACATACGATGCCATATTGTTTGTCATCTCTATTTATTATTTAATGGAAAAGAAATTATACTATGTTGTTTCTTGTACTTAGTAGTTTATCTGCAAGACTTCTATAATTTGAATATAAATTTGCTGATTTAGATCATGTCTTGAACTCTTCTTGTTCAGTAAATGTGTATGGAAGTTGTGTTATGTTATTTGATAAACTTCCTAGATTTTTCATATGTACTTTCTGTTATTTTCAGACATGTAGATTGCTGAATGGGCCCTTATATCTCATCTAAAAGGAATATTTACCATGCATCACCTTAGATTAATTTTTATTTTTCTATTTTCTTCTTTTTCCCATTCCAAATCCCCCAAATACAAGAGTCGACTTCTCTAGAAACCCAGGGGTTACTCAGTTTAGCACAATTGGCCCCCCCATTAAATGAGTTTCCCATAAGGCTATTTTCCTAATAACTTTAGGCATCAATACAACCTTAAACTCAAATGTGAAGATTGAAATACTAACAGATATAATAACCACAAGAACAATAGAGATCAACACATAACACTACATATACATTGAAAACCAAAGATGGGAAAAAACACGGTGATAAATGCTACTAAGATCTACTATCCTAATCCAACCTCACAAGCATCAAAGTTCAATTACAATGTTTAGGGTTGTAGGGTAGAAATATTTATCTTTAGACATTTTCATGCTCATTTGGGTCTTTCTTTGGGATGTTGGCCTAGTTTTTCCTAGATTTAATGTTGTAATGTGGTCAACACATTCACATTAGGTCTTGGACCCTTGTGAATCAATAAGAACTTTATGATGCCTTGTAAAAGTGTTGTGAAGTATTGTAACCCACTTCACACTTTTCTAGGACCTTTTTACTATAATTAACTTAAATAACCTTTTTTTATCACTTACCAAGCCTTATTTCAAAGTGTTCTAGAGTGTTGTAACAAACTTTCACTTTTTTCTAGGCTTGTCATCAATAATTTGACCCTTTATTTTGCTTAAATGGCCCCTTTATACACTTATAGGCCCTACTTAAGTGTATTTTTTAGAATAATCTCATTACACTTTAATTCTCGAAACCCACTTAAAGTGCCTAAGTGGGACCAAGTCACCAATAGGGGCAACTTAGTCCCACTTGGCTCAAAAATCAAAATTATTTCAAAATTCTAGCAAGATATTATTTTCTAAGCCTTGAGGTCAGCCTATGATGTAGTATTTTCAAGAAATTATATATAATAACATATAAATATAAGGTTTTTTTTCTCATTTCACCCCAATTCATTTTCTTAATCATTCAAGCAATTATCAAGACTTCACTTTAGCATTCTAGGTATTTCAAAGTCTACATCCATTGGAGCTTCTACTTGCATATCTTCAAATTTCTACTTCAAGAGTTTTGTGAGTTGTAGCATTGCATGTTTTTCATTCACCATTCTCTTTTCACTTCATTTTATTCTCAAGGGTTTAATTACCAAACAGGGGTTTGACCAAGGAAAACCCCTATTCACTAAACCTTAACAGCTTTCCCTCCTCTTTGCATGTGTTTTTGACGTCTTGTGTGGATATTTATCAAAGAAAGATGTGAAATTTTTTTCAACAATTCATGAAAAGCATTCAAAGTCAACAAATCCCTAAAAGGATCTTCAAGAACACCTATAGACCAGATTCTGCAGATTCAAATCCAGATACCTAGAGGAACAAAAAGTGTAGACCGAGAGCTTATGTTTCCACCTTTGAATTTCCTAAAATCTAGAAGTGGACTAAGTCATCATCAGTGTAGAATTAGTCCAACTACTAGGCCTAAAAAGTGGCTTTTGTAGTTTTGAGTACCTTTTGGCTAAAACTTGTTTTGGGTGAATTTACTTGAAACATTACTAAGTCGCCCAACTTAGCGTAAGTGTCCCATTAGGCTTCAACAATGATTTATGTAGGATTCTAGAGCCTCTCTACATCACTTTCTAGTTTTCAGGTGGGATTTTTCAATCTCATTATTTTTTGTTACAATTTACTTCCATTTTGAGTTCATTTTGCATATCACAATGTGTTTTCAAATAAAGTGCATTTTATTAGTTTTGTCTTATTATTCAATATCTTTTATCAATTCTTTGCATCTATGAAATTATATTTAGACATATTTCAATCATATCTATATTAGTCTTGAGTGAGCCATCAAGGTTTTTGGGATTCCTTTCTCCTTTTAGGTGCAAAACCCTACAAGTGCAAGAGAGTCCCCTATCCCAAAGGAAACTAGATGAAACCTAAAAGGAGAAATGAATCCTATCCTAGATGAAACCATGCTTCAACGTAAAAAAGATCCAAAAAATAAAGACCAACCAACCTTCCATGGTTCCTTTCAGTCCTCCCCTTAGGGAAGAAAACCAACCTATGCTTGATAAACCTACTTGTTCACGAACACAACTTGAAAAAAAAAAAAAAAGAAATAGAAGAGTTATGGAGCATAGGTGTAGATTTTGTGCCCTTGCTCACAAATTGCAGGAAGCATAATATAAAGAAAAACAAAATCAGCACTTGACATAAGCAATGCATGATGACCCTCCTCCACAACCACAATAGATGATCCCATACAACAATCACAACAAGAAGTAAAGTCTTAATTGTAAATTATCATTTGTACCCCTATTGCGATTAATCTTGATGATGATGAAAAGATCGCTAAAATTGATGAAGCAGTGCATAATGATTTGAATACATTGTTTTCCTCTTCCATGAGCTTAAACGAAAAAGTATCCTATAGAGAGTATTGAGCTTGGTGCTTCCCCTAGTTTGGAACTTTCTCTTGTCCATTTAGCAAGTTTCTTGCCCTTGGTGTATCATGAACATGACTAGGAGGCAGATGACTTGCTCGATGGTTGACTCACATTTTCCTTACTAATCTTTTTCATTTTCTTTTGTGTGTTTGCATGTGCATAATGTGATCCCCCGTCATGTTCAATTTGATTTATTCTCTCTTTGTGACATTCTTCTCTATGTCATACATTACTTTTGCCTTGTTCCTTATGTCTTTTTATTGTGCTTTCCTTTTGGGGATGATGCAAGGAATTGAGACATTCATGTCTCTTTCATGTTGACCCAAAAGGATTTTTCTCTTTCGTTTCCTTTTCTTTTGTCTTTTTCTTGTGTTTTCCTTTTGGGGATGATGCAAGGAATTAAGACATTCATGTCTCCTTCATGTTGACCCAACGATATTTTCCTTTTTCTTTTCCTTTTATCTTTTTCTTGTGTTTTCATTTTAGGGATGACACAATGCACTGCAAGATTCATGTTTACCAAAAATCTTTTCCTTTTTATTTTTCCTTTCCATTTCCATTTGGCTTTTGTTTTCCTTTTGGGGATGACATAAGGTGTCGAGACACCCTATGGCTCTTCCATGTTGACCCAAAAGGTTCTTTATTTTTCTTTGTTTTTTCTCTCTTTGTGTCATTCTTCCAATTCTATGTATTTGGGGAATGATGATAGTTCCAAGCTCTCTAAACAACATTGCAACAAAGAACATACTGACCCCAAATCCATAGATCTCTTATGTGTTTGGTGTTTTCATTTTTGGGGCAACCCCTTTCTTTTCTTTTTCCTTTCCTTCACATGACGTAGCCTTGCTCAGAAATATATGACTTGGCATAGGGTTTTCCAAGTTGGATCTCATGTCTTCTTTATTCTTTTTTTCATTTTTCATTTGCTAATTTAAATTAATTTCTCACAATACAGTGTGTAGAAATTCCTTTAAAGTGGGGGAATACATTGGCATTCTTCATTTGCATTTTTTCTTTTCTTGGTTCTTAAAGCAGTTTTCTTACTTCATACAATGTGTTTGTCACTTTATGGATGAGATTGGGTGTACTTTCCTTCATTACCATTGTCTATCTTGCCATATTACATTCCTCTTAGTGGCTTGATGCGATGCACTGCATCCCCTTAGTTGCAAATATTCTATTCTTTGATTGGTCCTCTCTTGGAGACATTAGAGATAATGTTCCCTAAGTTAAAGAACTCACATGAACTAAGCAAGACTCCTTTGAACATCCCTTGCATGTTGCATTTTGCATTTGTTATATGGCCACCTTTCATAACACAACTTGCATGCCTGTGGTGCCATCATGTTTGTTCATGAGCTCCAAGAATATGAAGCTTTGCTTGTCTCGTGAAGCTTGAAAATTCATTTTATTTTTTTGGCACCTTATTAAATTTATTAGGAGGTACAACTTTGGTATGGTTAAGAGGGAAGCCCGTTCTAAGGCATGGCTTTCCCCATAGCCACTTGCATGTGTATGAGTGCATACTAGCCATGAGTGTATGTTTCTCACCTTTTAGGCCTTCTCACCCAGTGGAAAGCCATGAGTTCCATCACCTCAAAGTAAGTATGCATTTTTCAGACAAATAGCCTAGATCTAATCTAGAACGGGATGGAAAAACAGTCGAAGATTGATTTGGTTCTCTCTTTCCTTTTCTTCCTATCAAGCTTTTACATCATTTTCATGTGTGTTCCTTTGTGCCTATGTTTGGTTTATGATGGGATTTTGATCATGGGGGCTTGATCATCCCTCTTTATTTTTGTCTCATCTCACTAGCATGGATGCATTTGGATCCTTCTTGATGTGCATGTTTGGCTACTTCAGTGTGAGTTTGAAGAAAGTTCATCCTCTCACTCAAGTGGGCACTAAATGTAGCGTAGAAAAATGTATCTTTAGACATTTTCATGCTCATTTGGGTCTTTCTTTTGGATGTGGGCTTAGTTTTACCTATATTTAGTGTTGTAATGTGTTCAACACATTCACATTAAGTCTTAGACCCTTGTGAATCAATAGGAACTTTATGATTCCTTGTAAAAGTGTTGTGAAGTTTTGTAACCCACTTTCACACTTTTATAGAACCTTTTTAATATAATTCACTTAAATAACCTATTTTTATCACTTACCAAGCCTTATTTAAAAGTGTTATAAAGTGTTGTAACAAACTTCCACACTTTTTAGGCTTTCATCAATAACTTGACCCTTTCTTATGCTTAAATGGCCGCTTTATACACTTATAGGCTCTACTCAAGTGTATTTTTGAGAATAATCTTGTTAAAAATAATTTAATACACTTTAATTCCTAACACCCACATAAAGTGCCTAAATGGGACCAAGTCACCAATAGGGGCGACTTAGTCCCACTTGGCTCAAAAATCAAAATTATTTCAAAATTTTGATGAGATATTATTTTTTAAGCCTTGAGGTTGGCCTGTGATGCGGTATTTTTGGGAAATTATATATAATAATGTATAAATATAGGGTTTTTCCTCTCATTTCACCCCCATTCATTCACTTAATCATTTAAGCAATTATTAAGCATTCTCTTTAGCATTCTAGGTATTTCAAAGTCTACATCCATTGGAGCTTCTACTTGCATATCTTCAGATTTCTACTTCAAGAGTTTGGTGAGTTGTAGCATTTTATGTTCTACATTCATCATTCTCTTTTTATTTCATTTTATTTTCAAGGGTTTAATTACCAAAAAATGGTTTGACCAAGGAAAACCCCTATTCACTAACCCTTAACACCTTTTCCCACTCTTTGCATGTGTTTTGTAGGTCTTGTGTGCATATTTATCAAAGAGAAAGGTGTGAAAACGTTGTCAAAAATTCATGAAAATCATTCAAAGTCAAAAAATCCCTGAGAGAAGCTTGGAGAACACCTATAGCCTAGATTCTATAGATTCAGATCTAGATACCTAGAGGAACAAAAAGTGCAAAATGAGAGCTTTCGTTTCCACCTTTGAATTTCCCAAAATCTAGAAGTGGTCTAATTCACCATTAGTGGTAAATTTTTCCCACTACCAGGCCTAAAAAGTGGTTTCTTCCGTTTTGAGTACCATTTTGGCTAAAACTTGTTCTGACAGAATTTCCTTGAAACAACACTAGGTCGCCCAACTTGCTGTAAACATCCCATTAGGCTTCAACAGTGATTTCTACAAGATTCCAGAGCCTCTCTGCATCACTTTTCTAGTTTGTAGGTGCACCTCTTCAATCTCATTAATTTCTAATATAGTTTTCCTACATTTTTAGTTCATTTTACATATCACAATGTGTTTTCAAAGAAAGTGCATGTTATTAGCTTTGCATTAATATTCAATATCTTTTATCAATTATTTGCATCTAGGGCATTGTATTTAGACATATTTCAATCATATTTGCATTATTATTCAGTGAGTCATCAATATTTTTGGGATTCCTTTCTCCTTTTAGGTGAAAACCCCTAGAAATGCAAGAGAGTCCCCTATCCCAAAAATCTATGGTTGAAGGGATACAACCCAAGGAAGCAACAACTCCCTAATAAGAAGCTACAACTTCGAGGATATTAATACACCCTAATATAAGCTACAACTTAGTAAAAATGGAGGCTACTACCTCTTACAAATTTTTGAAATAGACTATGCATCAAATGGTTCTACACAACCTACAATGCAACAATTCAGTTCCTAAGCTCTCTCTATTTTTGTTCTTCCTTACTCCACTGTAACCAACTTCATGAATTTTCAGATTTTGCTTTTTGTTACAGTTCACCTTCCTCTGCATTGAGATACTCTCATTCATTTTCTATCTAAATCCCTTCATTTAGTTCATTCATATTGGAGTCACCGTTAGGGTTTTTCCACTTGCAACCTACATCATTAAATGTCAGAACATCTAGCCACACACATACTATCTAGCTCATAAGACATGACCATTCTTGCATCGAGCCATACAACATTAAATCCTTTTTCAAAAAAAATTCCTTTGTTCTCTTTGTCGAATCCTGCAATCAGATTGTGCAATTCATGTATTCTCTTGTCAATATGATCTAATATTGATTCTTGTCTCTGTGATCATTTGAACTGCTGCCCTGTGCATCAAATTTCATCAAAATTTTTGTTGAAATAGATAGAACATACAATTCTCATTTCCATGTTGGTTACTAGTGTAAACCCTCATTCACACTTGTCATATATGTTCAAATATCTGCATTTTAATTCAGATTTCCATCGATATTCTACTTTTGTACCCTGATCATATGATCCTCATTTACTGTCGTGTCTTTAAATAACAACCATTTGATAAATGGTCTTGAAATTTTCATCATTAATCTTTGTTGATAGACAATCACCATTGGATCAATCACAAAATAGTTTGTGTCCTCGATCTAACATATCGGTCCATCGAGGGAATGCCTATTTAGTCTCAGCAATGTCCATAGCTCCCACTGATATGGATTGTATGGACTCACATGCTAACATTATTTTGTGTTGTTACCATGTCATTCATAACACTAATGCGAATTGACATATCGAGCAATCATTGATTGCCACTTGTATTATTCATTCACAATCCTTCGCTGCCATCATCCTGCAGGTCCCACATAGCACATCATCGCTTTGTCAAGGGGACACCATCCCTAGTCCTACTGATGCACCTCTATCTCATCGATAAAGATTATCACTTCTTTGGGGGGACATCCATCATAGTCCTATCGATGTGCCTATGTCACATCGATAACCTTCACTATTGTATGGTACCTACGCCATTGTGTCACCACATGTCATGTTTCACTTATCATTTTTTGCCACATGCCATCCTATCATTTTCACCTTTGAAAGTGATACAATTGCTGCCATCATCAAATGTGTGCTTTGGAGTACACCCCTTTTTCCTATCGGAAGATCAAGTGATTGGAAATTTTGATGGAACCATTTAGGTGTGTGCACTATTATCCTAAGAGTATGATTGGAAATTATGGACTTGTGAGGACCCCCTTTTAATAGAATCCAAAGGACTGACTAGTATCGGAGGTGGGACTATCAGGTGATTGGGGAATTGGGTTAAAATTAGGTTTGGATCGCACAAGATATTATAAGCTAAAAGTATGACTAAGGAAACTTTCTGATAACACAAAGGATAGGGCCCTTTCTATGCAACAAAGACTTTGATGCTAAAAAACATTGAGGATCATCTACTCGAATGTCCCATATGCCTCAAGACCTAAACTAAGCTTCGATAATGAGTTGAAACTTGAAAAAATGATACACCTTAAGAACATTACCAACCTAGATGATGGGGCTAGTCATCAGATGACATAAATGGCTTAAGTTGTGACTTAAGCAACTAGTAACTTGTGATAGGCAGTCAATAATGAATTAGAACATCTTGAGGATGCCATGTATGCAAACACATTAGGATTTAACTATATAATCTAATATCACCCAAGAGAGGACAAAATTCATCTTTGGATGTGTTATACATCTTTTGGGCCTGCACAAAACTTTTTTGCAATCCTCTCAAAAAACCCATCATGAATCTATAGGTTGTTCACCCTTTTGACATTAATGACAACAATAGTCCAATAATATCCCCCTTTGGAATTGATGGAAAAACTCTAACTATTCGATCAAGCACCACTGAAACTCTACACCAATTTGATTAACACATTGTAACACAATAACTCCCCCTATACATACATCTCATCTCTTTTGTTTAGCATCAAATTTCTCCCCCTTTGACATCAATGAAAAGGGTACACTCACCCTAAGGAAAGGCTCAAATTTTGAACTCTGCAACCATCAAGTCATTAGAAATGCTCCAATTTTTAACTCTATAATTTACATTACTTGATCACATTAATCTTAACCAGGGTTGAATAACTAATAAATGAAGGTCCCCCTGGATACATTCCCTATCACTACAGTTTAGTGATATGAGGTGGGAGAAACTACTCCCATATTCTACCTCAGGTATTCAAACTACTCTTTAGGAAGAGGTTTTGTAAATACATCAACTTGTTCCTTGGTGGGAACATACTCCATGTTGACTTCCTTATCTTCAACCCTTTCTCTAATGAAGTGATACTTGATTGATATATGCTTTGTTCTGAGTTGCATCACTGGATTCTTTGAGATATTAATGACACTTCAATTGTCACAAAGAATCAAAATGGGATCATTGTACTCTACCTTGATGTCCTATAATGTCTGCTTCATCCATAAGACTTGAGTGCAACATGTAGCTAGTACAACATATTTTGCTTTTGTAGTAGAAAGGGTAATAGATTCTTGCTTTTTGATCATCCAGGAAACCAATTTGTTCCCCAAGAAGAATTCTCCTCCATTGGTACTCTTTATGTCATCCACACTACCTACCCAGTCTACATCTTTATATGTTGTTAATGTGAAATATTTGCATTTGGGATACCATAAACCATAGTCCATAGTACTTTTGATGTATTGAAAGATTCTCTTTAGTGCATTGACGTTTGATTATTTTGGTTTTTCTTGAAACATAGCTACCATACAAACTGCTTGCATTGTATTAGGCCTTGATGTATTTAAATATAGTAGAATTCCAATCATCGATTTATACAAAGTTTGATTTGCATCAGGTGACTCGTGTAATTTACTCAACTTGCAGCCAACAACAATGGGAGTATTTACTTGCTTACAATCCTCTGTGCAAAAAATTTTAAGCATTTTTTTTGCATACTTGGTTTGTGATATAAAAATACATTTATCAGTTTGTGTAATTTTCACACCAAGAAAAAATATGAGTTCTCCTAGCAAGGACATTTCAAACTCATCTTGCATGTTTGTAGAAAATATTTTGTACATCACATCACTGCTACCACCAAACATAATATCATCTACATAAACTAACACAATGATCATTTTCTTACCCTCAGATTTGAGATACATATTGCTATTAACACAACCTTTCTTGAATCCTTGTTGTTCTAGATATTGATCTAATCTTGAATACCAAGACCTTGGTGCTTATTTCAAACCATACAATGTTTTCTTCAATTTTTAGACATAATCGTCATTCTCTAACAATTGGAAACCTTTTGGTTTCTCAATATATACTTCCTCTTCAAGATTTCCATTTAAAAATGTAGATTTAACATCCATTTGATATAATTTAAAGCCTTTATACATAGAAAATTCAACAAACATTCTAATAGATTCTAATTGTACAATTGGAGCAAACATTTCTTCAAAATCAATCCATTCTACTTGTGCATATCCTTTGCACACTAATCCTGCTTTGCTTCTGACCATAGTAACATCTTAATTCAACTTGTTTTTTAATACCCATTTTGTGCCTATTACATTCTTGCTTGATGGTTTAGCAACCAATTCCCATGTTTTTTTCTTTTCAATCTAATTGAGTTCCTCTTCCATTTCTTTTAACTAGCTTTCATCCTTATGGGCTTCATAATTTTTTTTTGGTTCAATTTGAGACAAGAGAGCAAAGTTTATTTGTTCCTTTTCCTTTACAAGTCTCTTTCTAGTCGACACTCTTGCTTTATTGTCACCAGTTATCTAATCTATAGGATGATATTTTTGCACATGTTTTGTAGGAGCACGTTCAACCTCTTGATCATTCTCTTCTTGTTTTACTTCTTCATCTAACTCACTTTCAAGATTGTTTCTACTAGGCTAACCCTGATTTGCACTTTCATCAACCCTAACATGTACACTCTCTACAATTCTATGTAATTTCTTATTGTAACACTTATAAGCTTTGCTTTGGCTGGAATACCCCAAGAATATCCCCTCATCACATCTTGACACAAAACTTCCTAAGTCTTCATCTTTTCTTTTAGTATATTACTTACTACCAAATACCTTGAAATGCTTGACTGATGTAGGCCTACCAAACCATAATTCATATGACATTCTACCACTGTTAGATCTTATAAGTGCTTTGTTTTAAATGTATACAATAGTTTCTATTGCTTCTTTCCAAAATGTATCTACCAATTTTTCATCATTCAACATAGCTTTGGCCATCTCCTTCACAATTTTGTTTCTTCTCTCTACGACACAATTTTTCTATGGTGTTCTTGGGGCTAAATACTAGTGCTTGATTCCATGATCTTCACAATATTCCATGAATTCTCTTGACATGAATTCTCCATCTCTTTCTGACTTGAGACATTCGATTCTTCTTTGAGTCTCATTTTCTACTAGCTTCTTATAACTTTTAAATGCTTGAAATGTCTTAGCCTTCTCCCTAAAAAATGTGACATGACATTCTGGTATATTCATCAATCAACAATATGAAATATCTTTCTCCTTGAAACACTCTTTTCCTCATTGGACCGCATAGATTAGTATGGACTATTTCCAAGAATTTCATAGTAGAGTAATCCTTTGTGGGAAATTTAAACTTTGTTTGCTTTCCTTGCTAATAGCCTTGACAAATGATGTTATCAGACTTTGTAATCTTACGCATATTTCTAACCAGGCCTTTTGAACTTATTTTCACCATGTTGTCAAAATTTACATGTCTTAGTCTTCTATGCCACAACCAACTTTCATTTGCTTGACTGATTGGACATGTTTTTCCTTCCACTTCACATAGATTGTAGGGATTACTACCAGTCCTTATCCTTCAAGAATTGTTTTACCATTCAATCTTATCTAGAAGAATTTAGAATCAAATGCAACTTTGTATCCATTATCACACATTTGGGTAATGCTAAGAATATTGTGTTTTAGACCTTCCACATAGAGAACATCTTTAGTTTTTTTCTTTCCATCTATGCTCAAAATTCCCTTACCATGAATCTTGACAATAGTATTATCACCTAGAATTACTGAACCTCCTTTTTTCAATTCAAGCTTAATGAATGTATTTTTGTCTCCAGTCATGTGTTTGGAGGAACCACTATCAATAATCCATAGATCTTGTTCCTTTGCATGTAAAGCCATTTAGGAAATCATAGATTGAGTGACACAAGATCCCTACTCTTTCTGCTTCCATATCGTCTTAGGATTCTTCTCAATTTTCTTTTCTTCTATCTCAAAAGTCTTATTTCCTTTCTCTTTATTAGCAGGTGAAGATTTCTTCTTCTCAAATTTCACACTTGGTCTTGTAAATCTTGCTCTATAGTTTCTAGCTATATAACCAAAGTTGTTGCAAATATAACAAATTATATTCATATCAACCAAGGGAGCAAATGTATTCTTACTTACAAAATTTGTATTCTTCCTTGGAATGATTCTACATTCTCTAGCCCCATGACTAAAATTATTACAGGTATAGCAGTACCCATTGAAATATGATGAGTACCTAGTCATGTAGTTTCCTTCAGTTGGATGATGTGATCTTGTATGTCCAGGCCTCCTTGGATAGTGTACTCTTGTGAATCCATCATTTTCTACTCTTTTTATGTCATGCATCTTATTTTGTTGATCAAGAATTGTCTGGATGCCCTCCTTGAGTTTGACCAATTTCTTTTCTTTATCAAATTTATGTTCATCTTTAGGAGCTTCCTCTTTGTCAAAGTTTTCTTCACTTGGGACTGATTTTTCTCCTACTCTAAATCTTTCATAAATTTTTATAGAGACATCCATAAATGAATTCTTCCCTTTTTCCGAACCTAAACCAAATTTCTCTTTATTTGCAATATTTTTTGTACTTATCAATTCATTCAAAATATATGTACCACCCTTCAACTTTAGTCAATTTATGATATTCTCATTGTTCTTCTCCAATTCTTTCCCTAAGGAAACTATTTCTGCCTCAACTTTCTTACATCTATCCATCTTAGATTACAATTTAGATTTCATGAAATCATCAATTCTTTTAATTTCTTCTACATTAAATTTTAGTCCTACTAACACCTTATTGGACTCTTCAAGTTCTTGTGTTAATCTATCAGTCTCCTTTTGAGGATTCCTTTTTGGCTTCTTTTTTCTCTCTTAAGATCATAATTTTTGTATCTTAGTTCATCAAGATCTTCAAGAGAACTAATTAGTTCTCCTTCAAGATCAACAACTTCCTCCTCTTCTCCTGCATATGATTCTTCAATTTACGCATCTTCCTTATCCGTAGTTTCTTTAGACATGAATAGAAATTCTCTTCTATTATCTCTCATTATAAGGGCATGGACTTGATCCTCTTCTAAACAATCACTAGCATCAGACACTTCACTTTATTCATTGATGTACAAACTCTTCTTCTTCTTTCCAAAGTTCTTTCTTTTAGGGTAGAAATCTTTCTTCTTTATACTATCAAATTCTTGCTTGGAACTGTCTTCCTTACCATATGGACACTTTGAAGGAAAATGACCTATTCTTCCATAGTTAAAAAACTTAAAAGGGATCTTACCTTTATACTTTCTAGATCCTCTTCTTAGCGTTCTTATGAAGTTTTCTTCTTCCTCATCAGTTTCTTGATAATCAGATGCAATGATAGTGGCTTTTTTCTTTCTTATCAGCTTCATCTTATTCTTTCTTGACAACCTTAAATGCAACTTCTCTGCTAGATGATTTAGCACTTGGTATTCTCATCTCATATATAGTAATTATGCCATGCACCTCATCTAGATTAAGTTTATCAATTTCTCTTCTTTGATAGAAGAAATCTTGGCATCATATTTAGTTGTCATGGACCTAAGAACTTTGAATACAACATCTTCTTCTTTCAGATCTACACCATATCCTTTAATGGAATTTACCGCATCATCAACTCTCTGAAGATAGTTTGAAATATTCTCTTCTTCAATCATCGTCAAGCCTTCAAATTTTTCTCTCAACAATTGTAACTTTTCCAACTTCAATTTAGTGTCACTTTAATAGATTTTCTTTAGCTTTTCCCAAACATCATAAGTAGTTTTACAATGCATAACTTTGTTATGCACAGAGTTAGAAAAATTGTTCATAATAATAAACCAAGCTTTCTTATTGTCCTCATGAATCTTATTTGCTACAAGATTAGTAGGAATAGTAGTAGGAATAGTATATTGGGTCTCAACACATTCCCAAACTTCAGTTCCAAGAGAAACTAAGTATCCTTCCATTAATGAGCTCCCTTTAGCATAGTGTTTTCCATCAAACCTAGGTGGCTTGTTTGATTCTTCCTGAAATGCCATTGTGTTCACCTAACCAAGATCTACCTAAGCTGGTTAAGCTTCTCTTAGGGAACTTAGTGCTTTGATACCAATTGTTAGAACACAATGATCTGCTAAGAGGGGGTTGAATCTATAGTTACTAAAACTTTTTAGTTCTAGAAAAAGCTTTTACAGATTCAACCTGTTATCAAATTTTCACCACAACTCAAATTGATAGAGCTAGTATATTACAAATTCATTTTAAGGTGAAAAGTTCTAGTTATCTCTACATTTTTTTAAGCCATTGCATGTTTTGAGTTTTGAGTTTAAAAGAAAGTGAAATGTTTTAGTTTTCCATGCAATGTTTCAGTTTTCCATTCATCATTTGCAACATTAAGTATTGCATTAAATGCAAAAGAAAGTACTTCATTCTATATGCAATTGTTCATTACACAATGTTTCATACATTTGTTGCAAAAGAGAAGTACAAAATTGAACAAGAATTGCACACAATATTGTTTTGTATTCATTGGGATAAAAAGAGAATCAAGTATCCCACACAAGTCATGGGAGTAGTTGAAACAATGGGCCATAAAGAGTACACTATGATACTAAAGGTTAAAAAGAGAAAAGAGCACATAAGAGGGAACATAGCCATCATTTCCCAAACTTGTCCCCAAGTTACCTTTAGTATTGAGCATTCCTCTCTACCTTCATCCTCCATGTGAATCTACAAGTGGATGAAAATGTTTGTTAGAGCTCATGTTATGAATCCTCCTACATGATCTATCAACAATAATGTAGAATAATGTTTATGATACATTGTATCAATTGAGCAAAGAGAAGAGGAGTGCAAGAGAATACCAAGGAGGAAACATCATAAGAAAATTATGAATTTATTATTTTAATCTAACACTTTTTGTTTCTTGTGCATGTATAGGAAAAGACATGTTGCTGATCTATCTTGAAGATTTTACAACATGTGGTGCAAAACGATCTCCCACAAGGGTTGAGCTCAGCATGCTACCCCTCAACATTCTATAGAGGGGTTGAGGAAGGAAACAATTTATTATTGTTCAAAAGAGATATGCATTTGAAGGAGTACATGAAGTGTCATCAGAGCTCAAGCAAGTGATCATCTAGGATAGTCAAGTCTAAAAGTGCAATGAATTAAAAATCATAGATGATCAATTGCTCAAGTGAATCATCATTAAGTGAATCATGATGGAATGAGATAGTGAACATACATACATAATGCCTTGTTTGCAAATCAACAATAACAACTGAATCAATTTGAAAAGCTTCAGAACACCTTCATCATGGTGTTGTATTTCAAAATCTTCTATGTATAAATTAAAATTTCATACTAACATTTGTTGTTTGAGAGAGATAAAAATGCATGAAGAGTACATAAGAGAGATTGATTTCATCCAGAAATAGAATTACAAGTGGCTACAAGTAAAGAATGAAATTCAATGAGGAAAAGAAAAATTGTTGAACTAGAAATGCAATACACTAATTGTTTAAGCTGGATGCAATTTCAAGCAACACCATTCATGAAATAAATTTGTAGAGACTAAATGATTGTCTCAACATTATGAGTGCTATAGAAACAAAGGACTATTTCATTGCAATTCCAAATGAGAGAGTGAAAAAAGTGAAAGCTTGAGATACTTTTCTAAATGTTCAATTGCATAAAATAAGTGACCTACAAAAAATTCCATGCTAGATGGGTACAACTTTGCAAGGCAAGTAAGTAAAATAGAAGCATTCATATACAATGCATTTAAGAGAAAAATGAGCTTATGTGTGCTTAATTTAGCAAGAATGTGTGTAAATGTAATTGTCAAAATCATGCTAAACATTGAAATTGCATGGAATAGAAAGCATGTTTTTTGATAAATAACTGGAAAGCATCAAATTAAGTTGAGATTCATTGTATCTATACACTCCAACCAAGAATGAAAGGAAAGTGATCGCTAATAGTGTGTACAGTGAAAGGAAAGATACAACAATGCAAAGAGGAGAATAGTTTGTTCCTTTGGGAATAATTTCTAAGTTAAAAGAAAAACCTGCATTGTGAGAGCAAGAAAGTGAAACTACAACAATATGTGAGAAAATGAAATCATTGCTACCTTTTAGTGAAGCTAGAGTGACAACCATAATCAATAAGGATGAAGAATAAAATATTTTTTCTCTTTCTAGAATGTAAGCTCATGCTATAGTAAGCTAGGGTTTCAAACTAGAGACAAGTGCAAAAATGCCCAGTTTTGAACTTTTAAGAGAGAATCCATATTGGTTCATATTAGGAAGCTTCAAAATACAGTGATAAAGGTATTTCGATCTCATAAATGAATGTAAAATGGACTCAACTGAACTCTCATGGCTACGGTGTGAGAGTAAATTTCTCTCACAAATGGTGATACTCATTTAGGGTATTGAGCTCTAAATGCAAATATAGAAGAAGATAGCCATGGTTCGAGCTTGTGCAAACATTGGAGCTCCATAAAATGAGTGATTAAAGTTAATATCTTAAACCATGATGGGTTTGCAAATCCAGAAAATGAAGTGACAAATTGCTTGTGCATATGCAGTGGAATATATGAGAAAATGAAAAATGCATCAACACCCTAGTTAGTGCTCTCATGGCTGTGACCTGAGAGGAGGTTTTCTTTCTCCACCAAGGAAACACACTTGGGGTTTTGAATTTAAAATGAAAATTCCAGTGAAATAATAGGATTTTGAGCTTGTGAGCTCTCATAAAATGGATATTTTAAAGCTAATGGCTAGAACCATGCAGGGTTTGCAAGCCCTCAAAAACAAAAATAAAATGCATAGTTTTCTCCAAATTTTATCTTCTTTGCAAGTGCCATACATTTCTACATGATGGATCAAGCCCAAAAGGAGATTATTCTACAAAAACAAGGAAATATATATGGTGAAGCCATGGCCAAAATATTGGCCATTCTAGAAAAAAGATTCATTCTCTACATGTTTTCTCAATAAGATCACAAATTGAGATTTTATTTAAGAGGGAAATGCTTTTGAAATGAAGAAAGAGAGATTACCATGGTTGTAGGTGGAAAATCCAGTCCAAGCCTGCGTCCAAACCTTATCAAAAAGGTTGAACCAAGCACTCTCATGGTGGCCAAAGAAGAAAAGAAACACATAGAATGAATCAAAAAACAATCATGGACACGACCTAAAGACAAATTTGTATCATTCAAATGAAGGAAAAATACACTAAAATGCAAACAAACAACTCATAATCGAATGCAAAGATGGATGCATCAAGAATCAACATGAAAGCAGCTCAAATGGTGGAGTTTGTAGCTTGAACGCTAGTTCTCCATGTCGGCCAAGTGTAGAACCCTATTTTTTCCCAAGTTTCCAAGTGAAAAATGATGTTCAGAATGTGAGATAGGGTCGGTTTCGGTTTTGGTGGTAGGGTTTCCCCAGGTGCACAATTTCAATGTGATTTTAATCACATTTGTTTTAAAAATAAAATGCCATATTAATTCCTTGTGAGTGCTTTTTCCTAGGTCGAGCCATGCCTTAGGAATTTTTAGTGATTTTTAAGGAGAATCAAACAAAACCATACCTTTCCCTTATGTTCTTCATGTAGTCCATATACACATTGCTCCTTTCACTAAGACAAGTTATCAATTCCTTAGTCTTTTTTTTTGGGTCTAGGGCTCATAATCATTTTTATGATTTTTGACAAGAAAAATCAAAGGTATAGGAGCTTTCACATAGTTTTCTCAGTTTTGCAAAATATTAATTTTTACTCAAACTACAAAAATAAAATTATTTGAACTCAAGATGCAAAATCAAGTGTATTAGGAGAGTTTCCATATTATTTTTTGAAACTGCAGATGATTGTAAAACATCACTAATGGTAATGTTTCTATAAATTACCTTAGTGTTTGTTAATGTTTAAAATGCAGTTAGTGCAGTTAATTCTTCATGAAAAATTTATATTTTGAGTTGGAGTTCTGGGCCAAATTGGGAAAAGAGATGACAAACTAGACTTTCTATTTTTAGTTCTTGAGCTATTTGCACCTAATTTTGAGGATTTTTGGATGGACGCTTTGGAGATGGAAAGTTTCCATCTTTTTGATGTAGTTTGGAGCAGATTTTTGGCACTATTTTTCAGCCTTTTTCCTTGAGCTCAAAAATTGAAAGTTGCCATTTTGAGATGTAGATGGAGCTGATTTTTCTATTCTCACCATTGATGTCACTTATAGGCTATATGTTTAAGAAATTTTAATTTCTTGGGGTTTAGAATTTTGTTTCTTGCTCTCATACTCACTGAAGAGAGACTTGTAAACTTCTTTGAATTAAATTTTGATCTTGTACTCCTTCATCTTAGTAAAATAGTAGGGTTCTTCTTTCCATTTTCCTGTTTTAAGTTTACAATATCAATTGATGTTGACTGTGATTCAAGAGTTGAATCCTCTTTATGTCTTGATTTTGTGGATTTTGTTTTAGGAATATATTCTAGTTCAGGTTGCATCTTGTGTTCCATTTGGTGAACCTTTGTGTAAATTACTGATGAATTAGGTAGTTTTAGGGTGGGATTATGAGAATCAAGGTTTTAAAAGGGATTGTTGTGAGTATTAATTTTTCAAGACCACTAAATTTCTAGTTAATCATCTTAAGCTATGGGATTTACTTTTTAGTTTTCTTCCTCCCCATTTCCCTTGAAATTATTTAGATTGGATGGTTTACTAGAGGTAACCAACCCACTCTAGAGATTCACTCTCACTCATTGATTTACCCATAAATTAGAGAGTGTTTCCATGTTGCAACAAGATAGCCAAGCTTAACTTGACTGAGGGTGCAATCCCAATTTCCAACACAATGTTAAAATCAAATGTGCAAATTCAAATACTAACAGATTTAATAACCACAAGGACAACAAAGATCAACAGATAACACTAGAGATATGTGGAAAACAAAAGATGGGGAAAAACATAGTGAGAAAATTTTCTAGAATCTACTATCCTAATCTAGCCTCACTAGCATCAAAGTTGAGTTACAATGTTTAGGGATACAACCCAAGGAAGCAAGAACTCCCTATTAAGAAGCTAAAACTTCAAGGATGCTACTACAACCTAATCTAAGCTAAAAATCTGTAAAAATGGAGGCTACAACCTCTTACAAATTTATGTAATAGACTATGCATCAAATGTTTCTACACAACCTATAATGAATTAATTCAATTCCTAAGCTCTCTCTCATTTAGTTCTTCCTTACTCCACTATAACCAGCTTCATGAAGTTTTCAATTTTCCTTTCTCGTATAGTTTACCTTCCTCTGCGTTTAGACACTCTCATTCATTTTCTATCTGAATCCCTTCATTCAGTTCATTCATATTAGAATCATTGTTAGGTTTTTTCCACTTGCAAACTACTTCAGTAAATGTCAGAACATCGAGCCACACACATAATATCTAGCTCATTAGACATCACCATTTGCTACATCAAGCCATACAACATTAAATTCTTTATAAGAGAATTTTCCTTTGTTCTCTCTATCGAATCCCATAATCAGATTGTGCATTTAATATATTATCTTGCCACTATGATCTGATCTTGATTCTTGTCTCTACAATGATCTAAACCACCACCTCATGCATCAAATATCATTATAATTGTTACTGAAATAGATAGAAGATTGAATTCTCATTGTCATTTTAGTTACTAGTCAAAACTCTCATTCACACTTGTGATAACCATTTAGATCTCTGCATTTAAATTCTAGCTATCAATCTTTTCCTTTTGCACTCTAATCCTGTGATCCTCATTTACTGCCATGTCTTTAAATCACAACCATTTGATAAATGGTCTTCAAATCTTCATCTTCGATCTCCACTGATAAACGATCATAGTTGGATCAATCACCTAACAATTTGTGTCATCAATATAACATATCGCTCCATCGAGGGAGTGCCTATTTTAGTCTCGACGATGTCCATAGCTCCCACTAATATGGATCATATGGAATCACATTCTAGTAGTCTTTGATGTTGTTGCCACATCATTCAAAACACTGATGTGAAATGATATATTGAGAAATCATCGATCACCACCTATATTATACAGTCACAATCCATCGTCGCTATCATTCTATCAGGTCCCACATAGCACCTCATCACTTCATCAGGTGGACGCCATCCCCAGTCCTACCGATGCACCTTTGTATTACCGATAAAGCTTATTGATTCCTAGAGGGGACATCCATCATATTCCTACCAATGTGCCTATATCACATTGATAACCTTCATTGTTGTAAGGTCCCCATGCCATCGTGTCACCACATGTCCTGTTTCACTTGTCATTTTTTGCCATGTGCCATTCTGTCATTTTTCACCTCAAAAAGTGGTACAATTGTTGCCATTATCAAATTTGTGCTTTCGAGTAGACCCCTCTTTGCTATTGAAATATCTAGTGATTGAAAATTTTGATGGAACCATTTAGGTGTGTGCAATATTATCCTAAAAGTGCAATCAACCAATATTATCAACTTGTGAGGAACCCCCTTTGACAGATTCCAAAGGATTAACTAGTATTGAAGGGTGGACTATCAGGTCATTGGGGAATTAGGTTAAAATTAGGTTTGGATCCCACAAGATATTATAAGCTAAAACTATGACTAAGGTTACTTTCCGATAACACAAAGAATAGGGTCCTTTTTATGCAACAAAGACTTTGATGCTAAAAACCATCAGGGATCGGCCAATCGACTATTGCATATGCTACAAGACCTAAACTAAGTTCTGATAATGAGTTGAAACTCAAAAAAATGATACACCCTAAGAACACTACCAACTTAGATGATGGGATCATTTATCAGACAACATAAAGGGCTTAAGTTGTGACTTAAGCGATCGATAACTTGCGATATGTAGTCAATGATGAATTAGAATATCTTGAGGATGCCATGACTAAAAACACATTAGGGTTTAACTGTAAACCCTAATATCACCTAAGAGAGAAAATAATTCATTTCTTGACATGTTATACATCTTTTGGGCCTGCACAAAACATTTTGAAATCCTCTCAAAAAATCATAACAAATATGTATCTTGTTCACCCTTTTGACATCAATGACAACAATAGTCCAACATGGTTTTGATGCTTTTGATGTTGGATGACCTAAATACTAAATGTTAGTGTTAATTTTATATATATTTTTAATGATTTGAGATGCAAAAGTGCAAACTATATGTACTCTTTCACTAATGAAAAATTTGAAACCCTACAATACAAATAAAGTAATGCAAAATGCAATGCAATGTTAATGAAAGCTAAATATAGGATGTGTGGACACTGAAAAAGTAACCCTTCTACCTTTTTTCTCTGTTTTGGGTCCTCCTTCTGACCTTGGCTTAGTTGTGCCTTGATTTAATGCTGTAATGTGGTCAACACATTCTCATTAGGTCTTGGGCTCTAGCAAATTAAAAGAATTCAAGTGGTTCCTTACTTAGGTGTTGTAAAGTTTTGTAACAAACTTTCACACTTTTCTAGGACCTTCTTTATATATTTCATGTAAATAACCTCCTTTTATCACTTAGCAAGCCTTATTTCAAAGTGTTGTAAAAAAAATTCATGATTTTCTAGGCTTGTCATCAATAATTTTTCCCTTTCTTATGCTTAATTGACCCCATTATACACATACAAGCCTCAATTATGTGTATTTTTTAGAATAATTCCATTAAAAATTATTTAATACACTTTAATTTCTGACACCCAATTAAAATGCCTAAGTGGGACCAAGTCGTCACTAGGGGTGAATTAGTCCCACTTGGCTTAAAAATCAAAACTACAGATATATGGTTTTTCCTCACATTTCATCCTCCTTAATCTTCATCACTTTCCTAATTTTCTAATCAAGCAATCAAGTCATTTTGCATTGAAGCATTTTGTCCACAAGAGTATTCAAGCACATTGAAGCTTCCACTTGCATATCTTAAAATTTACACTTCAAGGGTTTGGTGAGTTGTAGCATTTCATGTTTTTCATTCATCATTCTATTTTCATTTCATTTCATTTTCAAGGGTTTAATTACAAAATCAGGGTTTGACCAAGGCAAACCCCTATTCACTAACCCTTAACACTTTTTCCCCTCTTTGCACCTATTTTGTAGGTCTTTTGTGTAAATTTTTCAAAGAGAAAGGTGTGAAATGTTATAAAAAAAATTTCAAATTCATTCAAAGTTGTCAAAACCCTAAACAAAGCTTAGAGAACACCTATAGGCCAGATTCTACAATTTTGGTTCTAGAAACCTATTAGGAGCTAAATTGCAGAACGAGAGTTACAGATTGCACCTTTGAATTTCTAGAAATGTGCAAGTGGATTAAGTTTCCATTAGTGGTGTATTAGTCCCACTACTAGGCCTGAAAAGTGGCTTATATATTTTTTAGTACCCTTTTGTCTGAAACCAGTTCTGAGAAAATTTCCCTGAAACAGGACTAAGTCATCCAGCTTGGCGTAAGTGTCCTAGTAGGATTCAATAATGATTTCTATAGGATTCCATATCTCTTCTCCATCACTTTACAGTTTCCAGGTACACCTCTTTAGTCTCATTAATTTATGTTATAGTTTATTTGTATTTTTAGTTCATTTTCCATATCACGTTGTGTTTTCAAACATTTTTTGCATTTTCTTGGTTTTGCATCTATAGTTTATCTTCTTTATCAATTTCTAGCCTTAGGAAAAATATCCTTTGACATATTTCAATATCTATTGCATTTGAATGTCACGAAATTGTGCTTGAGTGTGAACTTTGTGAAATCATATCCCTCTTCCTTCATTCCCCTTTTAGGTGTGGATAACAGAAGTTGTGACTCCATTTCTTCTATTCACATTATTGTGAACCCGACTTTAGAACATCATATTCTTATTCAAATTTCATTTTTATCCTAGGAATATCTTGCACTAACATTCCCTTGCATTACATTGTTTAAATTGCATTCTAGGATTTTAAAATTTGCATTAGTGAAAAGCTCATCTAGCTTGCATTTTTGCATATCATTTTATTAAAAATCACCAAAATTATGCATATTCATACTATATCTACATTTGAAAACCTAAAAAGCATAAAATCCAAGTTAAAAATTCTAAAAAATTTCAAAAAAATCACTACCTGGTCTCATTTGCCACCCTAGGCGACAACCAAGTTGCATATTTGTCACTGCATTTTCTAACATTTAATCTTCAATTTCTAAGTTTTTGTTTCTTGTTTCTGCAATTCAATTTTTTTTCTATAATTTTAGTTTTAATCAGTTTCTTCTTGTTATTTTACATTCCATTTTCATTCACCCCGCATTCTAAAACCTTTGCATGAATGTTTGGTGTCCTATTGCTAATACCTTAGTGAGAAAAAGTTTGAGACTCATGTTATCCCATGATAACACACTCATTGTGGATTTTGGGTTATCTAAATATTCCACTCCTAGTCTTGCAACTAGTACACTAGGCATGTATAATAGCTCTAGCAACTCATTTCCTTCAAAGAACATGCAATTTGAAACACAAAATGATTATATCTCACAAGACAAAATAATTCACATTCATGAGGACTTAGCACATCTCCAACATCAAGTAAGCCTTGAAAACATTTCAGCCACTGGAATTCCTACCATAGAAAACATCCATCACATGCTTGAAAGTGAAGATGGTCTGGATGTTGTGAAACAAATAGTTGAGATATATACAAAACATGTTCCTTCAACAACTAGTGCTCCTCAACCAACAAACAATGTGGTAAGCCAAGGAGGACCTCAAACTCCTCCCTCAACCATAGCCTCAATACCTACCTATACCACTCCTCACATCACAACAACACTACAAAAAGTTCGTAATGTGATTCCTTCCTTGAGTATTCCTGTTAGTATCCCTAATTCCTATGTGGCATCATATGTTCTATCCTCTTCTACAATACCATCTATAAACATTCCATTCAATTTCCCTACCACTACATACACTCCATCACCACTTTCACTTCCACCCCATACCACTTATAATGACCCTCTCATAACATAACTTTTCGAAACATTTTTATCCATGAAAAAACAAATATCCACTATAAACCAATATCAAAATGGCCCACCCACCTGCTATGTTAGAAGCAACCCATTATCTTTGGAAATATTGCAAACACCGATGCCACAAGGAGTAGAGATGCCTAGATTTGACAAATATGGAGGGAAGAGAGATACTTCATTGGAATTTTTCTCATCTTTACCAAAAAATTTAATTTGTTCATTTAACAAACTTGTTGATGCATTTATAAATCATTTCCAAGTGCATATGACTCTGACGAAGACCTTGGACGATTTGATGAGATGCAAGCAAAATGAGGAAGAAAAGATAACTGATTTTATTTCACGCTATCAATCGTTCTATTCCCAAATTGATGTCAAGATTCATGACCCACATTTTCAAAATATGTTTATCAAAAAATTGCAAAATCAACTTTAGGAAAAACTCACTATGATGAAATCATCCTCCTTCATGCACTTGTGTACTGCCCTTTGCAATTATGACAATTTGGTTAATAGTCAAGGGTATGTGTAGGATCATCATGGAAAAAATATGCCCTTAAGTGGCAAAAAATTCAGAAAAATAAGAGTTAGGAAACTTGATGTAAAAAATTGAGTAAGTTATCTATATTATTTCAAAAATATGTAAGAATATAATCTATAGAAAATTGAATCTAGTTTCTAAACTACTAGGTTTATTTATTTTTTATTAAAAATCTATATGGTGAAAATTTGAAATTTCAATGCAGTAGTACTTAAATTTCAAGGAAAAAAAAAGAAGTACGTGTTTGTCTGACCACCCTAACCACAATAAAATGATAATATTTTTTATAATATTTTAGAAATAAGTAGAGGACTCATGTCCAGATGTGATGCATATTTTTTTGTAATTTTTTTCTAGGTAAATAATTAATTATGAATTTTTTATTGCAACTTTTAAAAAATATAAAAACTTTTGTGTCTAACCACCTTAACTTGGTCAAAACTTCATGAAATTAAATTTTTATTTTTTTAATCTTGTAGTATTCAAAGCATAGAATGTGATGCATGTATTGGATTCCAAAAATGTGATATCTTTTGAAAGCTATAGATTTTTTTCAATCAGCCTATCAATTAGGACTTTAGTCGTAATTCAAATAGAAAATAAATAATAATTATTTATTAAATTCAAAGTAAAGAATAATTTATATTGGTGGAAAGTTGAGAATCTCCTTTAAAAACCCTTTTCATTTCATCAATTTTGGGTTAAAAAAAGTCATCAGCCACATAGCCTACAAATACACATCATATAGCCACTTTTTGGCCCATCATGATCCTGCACATACCCTCAAGATACAAAATCCACTTCTAACCAAACTGAGAAATTTGAGTCCGCTAAAAAAAACAATTCCCAAACATTTAGAAACCAAAACAAAGGGTTCTTATAGTTCAACCCACATCTAAAACCAACTCAAACTTTCAATAACCAAGTAGCTGCTCTTAAAACCATAGTACCCTTTAGTTATAGACATTTGAAAAGACAATTCAAACCTTTACCTGATACCCTTCATAAAACAATGTATGAACTTTTACAACAACAAATGATTACCTTGGCTATTTTTAAAGTACCTGATCTTACTAAGCCTTTTTTGCCACACTTTAAATCCAATACTTATTGCCATTATCATAGAAAAAATGGGCATGACATAAAAAAATTTAAGCGTCTTAAACATCTTGTGAAATACCTTATTGATTCTGACCATCTATCCATTGCAGGTGTTAATGATCAAGGCAATAAGTGTATTGCCCCTCAAAATCAAAACTTGCAAATTTTGACTGATCTAATGAACAAACATAATAATTCATTTGTCAAAGCTAGTGAAACTACAAAGAATAATGTGATGAATGTTGATATAGACGATAAACATCCTAATCCTATCTTGCATATTACCCATGTTAATCCTATGAATGAAATGGTAGGTACGATAGATGTTATCCCTCGTACATTTGGAAAACCTAAGAAATCTCTTGATATTACTTTCTCCTCTACGGACATACCTAAAAATCTCCCCGATGGTCCTCTTTACATAGATGGGAATATCTATGACAAGCCCACTAATGGGATACTGATAGATCCCGCTTGTGGAGAGAATGTGATCACCGAGGAATTTTTGGTATTACATGACATTTATCAGGATGATTATGATAAAATGAAAGCACGGATCAAGACACACAATGCTTTTTCTTTCCCTACGATAGGATCAATCGTCTTTCCATTAGAAATAGGACCAAAAAAATTGGATGTCACATTCTCCATCATCTCGCAGTCAAACCAGTTTCGTTTGAGGCTAGGCCATCCATGGCTTTGCTCAATGAAAGTTTTCCCTTCAGTTATACAAAAATTCTTAAAGTTTCCATTTGACAATGAAATATTCACTGTTCACCATAGTGGCTTTAACCCCTTGTCTTCCAAAGGAAACTTTTCCTTCGAAGCCTTTTGGCCTGAGCCCATGAAACTTATAACACCTTAACAAGACTTTTTTTTTCATAGTTTACCAAAAAATAAAAGCAAAGGAAATAGCAGAATTATCTCTCCATGACATGTCCCCCTCCACTTCTGACACTCCTATCCTAGACAGAACCATGCTTCAACCTGAGAAATATCCAAAAAACAAAGACAAACCAACACTAGAAACATCCCCGACATCGTCCAAAAGACCAAGAGACAATGAAAGTAGCTATGTCATGCCTCCTTGAATAAAACAGGTTTACAAAGAAAAAGAGAAAGTGTATGACCAACCTCCCATGGTTCCTTATGTTCCTCCCCTTAGAGAAGAAAAGAAACCTATGGTTGATCAACCTACTCCTTCACAAAAAAAAACTTGACAAAAAAACCAAAAGAAACAAAGGAGCTAGGGAGCATAGGCATAGAGGTCGTGCCCTTGCTCACAAGTTACATGAAGAAGAGAAAAAAGAAACTAAAAATACACATTTGATAGAAGCAATGAACGATGACCCTCCTCCCCAACCACAACAAAATGACCAAATACAACAATCACAACAAGAGGTACACTGTTAATTGGACATTATCATTCATCCTCCTCTTGTGATTAATTTGGACGACGATGAGGAGATCGCTAAAATTGATGAAGAAGTGCATAATCATTTGAACACATTTTTCTCCTCTTCCATGAGCTGAAAAAATAAATCTCCCACAAAGAGTGTTGAACCTAGTGCTTCCCCTAGTTCAACATTTCTCTTATCCCTTTGGTCAGTTGCTTGCCCTCAACATATCATGAACATTACTCAGAGGCGGATGACTTGCTTGACAGTTGACTCACATTTTCCTTACTAGTCTTTTTCCTTTTCTTTCTTTTTATTTTGAGTGTTTGCATGTGTTTAATGCACTCCCCCGTAACTTTTTGTTTGATTTTTTCTCTCTCTTTGTGACATTCCTCTATTTATATCTTCATTCTTCTCTATGTCATAGATTGCTTTTTCCTTTTCTTTTGTCTTTTTCTTGTGTTTTCATTTTGGGGATGACGTAAGGCATTGAGACATTTCATGTCTCCTTCATGTTGACCCAAAAAAAAATCATTTTTCTTTCACCTTTTTTTTTTCATTTTGCTTGTGCTTTCCTTTTTGGGATGATGCAAGGCATTGAGACAAATTTCTCTTTCATGTTGACCCAAAAGGTTCTTTCTTTTTCTTTGCTTTCACTCTCTTTGTGCCATTCTTCTAGTTCTATGTCTTTGGGGGATGATGACAGTTCAAAGCTTTCTAAACAACATTGTAGCAAAGAACATACTGACCCAAAATCCATAGATCCCTTACGTGTTTGGTGTTTTCATTTTTGGGGCAACCCCTTCCTTTCTTTTCTTTTCAATTTTTCCTTCACATGACATAGCCTTACTTGGAAACATATGACTTGGCATAGGGATTTCCAAGTTTTCTCTCATGTTTTCTTTCTTCTTGTTTGCATTTTTCCTTTTTATACATGAAAATAATTTCTCACAGTATGGTGTGTAGTAATTTATTTAAAGTGGGGGCATACATTGGCATTATTATTTTACATTTTTTTTTCTTTTCTTGGTTCCTAGTGCAGCCTTCTTACTTCATACGATGCGTTTTGTCGCTTTGTGGATGAAATTGGGTGTAGTGTCCTTCATGAGCATGATCTATCTTGGCATATTATATTCCTCTTAGTGGCTTGATTAGATGCACTACATCCCCTAAGTTTTGAATCTTTTATTCGTTGATCAGTCCTCTTTTCAAGCACAAAAATTCATTTTATTTTGTGGCGCCTTATTAAAGTTATCAGGAGGTATAACTTTGGTAAGGTTGAGTGGGAAGCCAATTCTAAGAAATGACTTTCCCCATAGCCACCTACATGTGTGTGAGTGTATACTAGCCATGAGTGTATGTTTCTCACCCTTTTTAGGCCTTCTCACCTGCTAAAAATCCATGAATTTTGTTGCCTCAAAGTGAGTATGCATTTTTTCGAAACAAGCAGCCTAGATCTGATCCACATTGTGTTGGAAAAATAGTTGAAGCTTGATCTAATTCATTCTTTCTTTTTCCTTTTTATCTCTTTCATCTTTGGCATTGTGTGCTTGTTTCTTTTAATTATTCTTAATATCATTCATGTTCTCTTTGCACTTATGATAGTTTTGTTGGATGTTGTGGATGTGTTATTGATATGTGGTTGTCATTGATGTCAAAGTTATTAGAATTTGGTGTACTAGAGGATGTATATGTCAAGGATATTGAGAAAAATGTAAAAGGAAGTGTTCTAGGTTCCCTGTTGAACTATGCAGGTCATGAAGGTGATTTGTTCTATACGTTGAATATTAGCTGATGTGGATTAAAGGGTTTATTTTTTAGTTTATCTAGATCATCTACCAAAATTTTGAGAGGTCTGCGTGAAGTTTTGACTATGTTGTGGTCTGAGAGTGTTTTATTGGTCTCTATTAGTGTTCCTGGATGAATATTGTGTGATTGGGTTATCTTGGATGGTGCAGATGTTTCTCTGTTATTACTTGGTGCTCTTAGATATCTCTAGATCATTCTCTATATTTGTGGTACATCCACATTAATTGGTGAGTGCGTGGTTGAATATATTTTCTTGCACATGTTAAGTTTTTCATATTTATGGTTGACATGTTGTTGGTACCATGTTGTGGATCTTTGAGGTGAAATTAATTAAAGTCTTTTCATATTGGAGATGTTAATTTGGGTCTCCACTATGTTGTGGCCAGCCTTGGTGGATTCACATTAAAAATTTATTTGTAAATCTGGGCTGACATAGCAAATATATTGTATTTTCTCGGTTGACGAAGTTGTAATGGAATCTCATGTAGTGGATATATAAGGGCGATTAGTTCATTGATGAAGAAGATGCTTCATGTGCTCCCATGTGTGTATGTGCGAATATCATTTGATTGCATAACAAAGTGTGAAGAAATTTTTGCGAAGTGTGAAGAAGTGTTCAGCTTAATTGGAACTGTAATTAGGCTTGTGCAGAAGCTATTTTCTCAGTTCATACCCTCCGTATTTTTAATCCAACTCTGTTGGGTAGTGAGCCCCTTTTGTAGTTGAGTAGTGAGCTCTAGGTAGTGTGCTTGAATGCATGTGCGTTCCCCTTGTTATTTTTCATTATACTTTTAGCAGAGTATAATCTTGTGGACTAACATCCACTATAGTTTTTCCCCTAACAATGTTTCCATGTAAAAAAAATTGGTGTTATTTGTCTCATTGATGTGTTAATTGCTTTGTGGTTAATTTCTTATTCATTAGATCTAAGATTAGGGTAAAGTTAAGTTAGAAAAGTTTAAATTTTTGAAACAATTGATTCACCCCCCGCTTCTTAGTTGTTTGTCCTTGTTCTACCAACAATTGGAATCAGAGCTTGTTCTTCTGAAGAATTCTAATAGCTTGAGGTGATTTGGGATGGAAACATTCAAGAATATCAGTCCTAGATTTGATGGCACTAACTATTCACTATGGAATATTAGGATGCAATGTCATTTAAGGTGTATTGGTTAAGCCCTCTGGAAGATCACAAGAGATCCATATACTATTCCTTAGAATTTCCCCCCTACCGATGATGAGATCAAAGATGTTGAAAGTAATATTAGGGCTTTTGAAGGTTTGGTGAGTGCCCTGACATATTCGTAAATGGCTAATGTGGTAGGTCTACAGACAACTCATGAGATTTGGACTAAACTGGAAACGTTGTATGAAGGAGATGCATAGGTCATGAAGGTGCTTTGTTCAGTACATTGAAGATTAGCTAATGTGGATTAAAAGGTTTATTTTTTAGTTTATCTAGATCATCTATCAGAAGTTTCAGAGGTCCATGTGAAATGTTTAGTATGTTGTGGTTTGAAAATGTTTTGCTAGTCTCAATTAGTGTTCCTGAATGAAGATTGTGTGATTCTGGTTATCTTGGATGGTGTAGATGTTTCTCTATTATTTCCTTGTGCTCTCAGATGTCTCTAGATCATTCTCTATCTTTGTGGTATGTCCACATTAATTCATGAGCTCGTGGTTCAAGATCTTTTCTTGTGCATGTTTAGTTTTTCATGTTTCTAGCCGACATGTTGGTGGTAGCGTGTTGTGGATCCTCGAGGTGAAATTAATTAAAAAAATTACATATTGGATATGTTAATTTGGGTCTCCACTATGTTGTGGCTGACCTTGGTGGATTCACATTAAAAGTTTATTTGTAAATTTGTGCCGACATTGCAAATATATTTTATTTTCTTGGCCAATGAAGTTGTAATGGAATCTTATGTAGTGGATATATAAGTGTGATTAGTTCATTTATGAAGATGGTGCTTTTAGTGCTCCCATGTGTGTATGTGTGAATATCATTCGATTGGAGAGTAGAGTGCGAAGAAATTTTTGTGAAGTGTGAAGAAGTGTTTAGCTTAATTGGAACTATAATCAAGCTTGTGCAGAAGATATTTTCTTATTTCATACTGTCCGATTTCTTAATCCAAATCTATTGTGCAGTGAGCTCCTTTTGTAATTGAGTAGTGAGCTCTAGTTAGTGTGCCTGGATGCATGTTCATTCCCCTTGTTATTTTTCATTATAATTTTCATAGAGTATATTCTTGTGGACTAACATCCACAGTGGTTTTTCCCCTAACAGGGTTTCCATGTAAAAAATCTTGGTGTTCTTTATCTCTCTAATGTGTTAATTTCTTGTGGTTAATTTCTTATTCATCAGATCTGAGATTAAGGTTAAGCTAAGCTAGAAAAGTTTAAATTTTTGAAATAACTGATTCACCCCCCCTCTCAGTTTTTTGTCCTTGTTCTTCCAACCATTGGTATCATAGCCTATTCCTTTGAAGAATTCTAATAGCTTGAGGTGATCCGGGATGTAAACATTCAAGAAAGATAGTCCTAGATTTGATGGCACTAACTATTCACTATGGAAGATTAGGATGCAGTGTCATTTAAGGTGTATTGGTGAAGCCTTCTGAAAGATCACAAGAGATCCATATACTATTCCTTAGAATGGCCCCCCTACTATCGATGAGATCAAAGATGTTGAAAGTAATATTAGGGCTATTGAAGCTTTGGTGAGTTCCCCAACGAATTTAGAGATGGCTAATGTGGTAGGTCTGCAGACAGCTCATGAGATTTGGATAAAACTGGAAACCTTGTATGAAGGAGATGCATAGCTGAAGATGGCTAAGCTACAAAGCTTGAAAGGAAAGTATGAAAATCTGAAGATGGGTAAAGATGAAAATATTACTTCTTTTATGCAAAGAGTAAATGAGATAGTGATGGGAATTAAATGTGTTAGTGGTTCTATTGATGAGGATGAAATTTTGGCTAAAGTTCTCAGATCCTTGCCTCCCTCCTACAAAATGAAGGTTCATGCTATTGAAAAGATCAGATCAGTAAACAAGATGACAAGATATACATTGATTAGGAAGCTTGTTTCCTTTGAGATAAGTAAATTTGGTGAATCTACACCGAAGACTGAATCCGCAATCAAGGCTATTGTATCTAGAAGTAATAGCAAATAATATAGTCTGGGAGAGAGTTCCAAAAAGATATCTGGAAGTATGATGAAGAATTAAAATAGCTTGAAGATAAAGAAAGAGAGGTAGAAGAACTGGAAGCACTGATTGCAAAGCAAGAAGGGAGAGGAAAAGGTAAGTATGAAGATGTATTACCTATTAAATGTTTTTCATATAGTAAAATAGGTCATTTTGCATCAAGATGTCCTGAAAGAGTTCCTAGATCTAAGCCTAAGAAGTCTAGATTCCCAAAGAGATGCTACTTTATTGAAGAAGCAGTGACTGATGATGAGTTTGATAAACATAATGGTAAAGAAGATGATGGGGATTTCATTGCTACAATTGAAGATAATCATATGGCTACTGAATTTACTAAAAATGAAAAATATCTTGCAGCTCAAGTTAAAAAAAGAGATGAATGGGTCATTGATAGTGGATGCTAACATCATATGATTGGCGATAAAAGAAAATTTGTGAGTCTAGAGAAGTACGACGGTGGGGTTGTAAGATTTCAAGATAACAATGGTGGTGTGATTTGTGGTAGAGGATCTATTTTCCTTTGTGGTAAGGACAACACTGGTGATGTCCTCTATGTTGAAGGCTTAAAGCACAACTTGTTGAGTGTTGGACAGATGGTTCACAAGGGATATGATCTTCAGTTCAAAGATGGAAGATACAAGATACGTGGAAGCTCCAGGAACATAATTGCAACAAGAAAGCAAACAAAAGGTAATATTTTTCAGCTAAATACTACTATTGAAAGTTGTTTAATTGCTCAAGTAGATGAAAGTTGGTTGTGGCATAGAATATTGTGTCATGTAAACTTTGAAAAAATTATCAAGATAAGTTCTACTTAAGCATTAAGAGATCTGCCTAGATTAGTGAAGCCTGCTAATGTAATCTACAAGGAATATCAGATGCGTAAACAAACTAGAGTCTCATTCTAGAGCAATTTCATTCAAATAATCTGCTGGATCTGTTACACGCTAAAATTTGTGGTTCCTCTAGTGTCAGAAGTATTCATGGAGAAAGGTATTTTATGTTGGTTATTGATGATTACTCTAGAATGATTTGGGTTTCCTTTTTAAGAGAAATATGTGAAGCATTGGAGAAGTTTAAAAGTTTCAAGGCTATGGCAGAAAATGAGAAAGGTCTAAAAATCATGTGGCAGAGATTTGATAGAGGTGGTGAGTTCATTTCTAAGGAGTTCAACTCTTACTGTGAAGAACATGGAATTAAAAGATAGTTATCTACTCCACGAACCCCTCAACATAATGGAGTTGTAGAGAGAAATAATAGAACAATTCTAGATGTTGCTAGAACCATGATGATGGAAATAAATGTGTCTTAGATGTACTAAAGTGAAGTGGTAAGCACTGTTGTGTATACTTTGAACTGGGTAAATATGAATGGTAATTCTAGTAAGACTTTGGTCACAAACCTACTATCAAGTATTTTAAGATCTTTGGAAGCAAGTGTTATATCAGAAGAGATGATGATATAGGAAAATTTCATGCTAGAAGTGATGAAGAGATCTTACTAGGTTACTCCACTAAGATCAAGGCCTACCGATGCTATAACAAAAGACTGAGAAAGATGGTTGAGAGTGCAAATGTCAAATTTGATGAGGACTTTTAAATCATCCAAACAATGCAGTTATGCTTCTAATGAAGACAACTCAAGCCTAGGAAAGAACACTCAGACACTAAATCTACTTTAGATTATTCCATATGTTCCGATGAAGCAACCTCAATTTATTCTGGTAAATGGGTATACATGCAAGATCATCATGGAAAAAATAGGCCCTTAAGTGGCAAAATATTCAAAAAAATCAGAGTTAGGCAACTTGACATAAAAATTTGAATAAGTTATCTATATTATTTCAAAAATATGTAAGAATAGAATCTTTAGAAAATTTAATGCAGTTTCTAAACTAGTAGGTTTTTTTTTTTTTAAATCTATTTGGTGAAAATTTGAAATATCAATGCACTAGTTCTTAAATTTCAAGGAAAAAATAAGAAGTAGATGTTTTTCTGACCACCCTAACCACAATAAAATGATAATATTTTTTTATAAGATTTTAGATATAAGTAGAGGACTCATGTCCCAATGTGATGCATTTTTTTTGTAATTTTTTTCCAAGTAAATAATTAATTATGAATTTTTTATTACAACTTTTAAAAAATATAAAAACTCATATGTTTGACCACCTTAACTTGGTCAAAACTTCATGAAATTCATTTTTTTTTATCTTATAGTTTGTGAAGCATAGAATCTGATGCATATTTTAGATTGAAATAATGTGATACCATTTGAAAGCTATAGATTTTTTTCATTCAGCCTATTAATCAGGACTTTAGTCGTAATTCAAATAGAAAATGAATAATAATTATTTATTAAATTCAAAGTAAAGCATAATTTATATTGGTGAAAAATTAAGAATATCCTTTAAAAACCATTTTTGTTTCATCAATTTTGTGTAAAAAAAAAGTTGTTAGCCACATACACTACACATAACCATTATATCACCACTTTTTGGCCTATCATGATCCTGCACATACCCAAATCAAACAAGTACAAAAACACAGACAAGTACAAGTGAATAAGAAAGATCAGAAGAGTTAGAAGTCCAAGTAAGTCCGAAAACTCCAAGACATGTAAAGTTGAATCATTCTAAAAGTCAAATCATAGGAGATAAGAGTAAATGACTGCAAACCAAAAGAAAATTTGTAGAAGAATATTGTCTGATTTCCAAGATTGAACCTAAGAATGTCACTGAAGCCTACCAAGACCACTTCACTAAAGGAACTGCTGGATGGATTTCATCTTACGGGTATGTGCAACATCATCATGGAAAAAATAGGCCCTTAAGTGGCAAAAAATTCAGAAAAATCATAGTTAGGCAATTTGACGTAAAAATTTGAATAAGTTATCTATATTATTTCAAAAATATGTAAGAATAGAATCTGTAGCAAATTGAATATAGTTTTTAAACTATTAGGTTTATTTAAAAAAAAAATCTATGTGGTGAAAATTTGCAATTTCAATGTAGTAGTTCTTAAATTTCAAGGAAAAAATAAGAAGTAGGTGTTTGTCTAACAACCCTAACCACAATAAAATGATAATATTTTTTTATAATATTTTATAAATAAGTAGAGGACTCATGTCTAGATGTGATGCATATTTTTTGTAAATTTTTTCAAAATAATTAATTATGAATTTTTATTACAACTTTTAAAAAATATAAAACTCATATGTCTGACCACCTTAACTTGGTCAAAACTTCATGAAATTCATTTTTATTTTTTAAATCCTATAGTATGTGAAGCATAGAATGTGATGAATGTTTTGGATTCAAAAAATGTGATATTGTTTGAAAGTTATAAATGTTTTTCAATCAACCTATCAATCAGTACTTTAGTCGTAATTCAAAGAGAAAATGAATAATAATTATTTATTAAATTCAAATAAAGAATAATTTATATTGGTGGAAAGCTGCGAATCTCCTTTAAAAACCCTTTTCATTTCATCAATTTTGGGTATAAAAAAAGTCGTTAGCCACATACCCTACAAATACCCATCATATTGCCACTTTTTGGCCCATCATGATACTTCACATACCCTTACAGATAAGGGAGATATGGTTTGCAGATTGAAGAAAGCTTTGTATGGACTTAAGCAAGGCCCCAGATCCTAGTACACTAGATTGAACAAATATATACTAAAGCTTGGATTCACTAAAGGTACTATTGATAGCAACTTATGTTTCAAGTTAGATCATGATAAGGAGTTTATTCTGGAATTTTTTGTTGATGACATCATTTTTTTAGGTGATCACAATCTATGTATGAAGTTTGTTGATCAAATGAAGAGTGAATTTTAGATGAGCATGATTAGTGAGATGAAGTTCTTTCTAGGATTTCAAATTACATAATTGGACCAGGGGATTTTCATATCTCAATCCAAATATGTGAAAAAATTGTTGAAGAATTAAATTGGAATGGATGAATCCAAACCCGTTGGTACTCCCATGGTGACTAGATTTAAGTTGACACAAAATGATGATTCTCCAAAGGAAAATCAAACTAGATATAGATCAATGATCAGTGGATTGCTCTACTTGAATCAGACTAGACCAGACATTATGAATGTTGTATGTATGGTTGCTAGATTTCAGGCTAATCCAAAGGAATCACATGTGACTGATGTCAAAAGAATTTTTAGATATCTAAAAGGAACAATTGAATTTGGACTTTGGTATTGAAAGGATGATGATCTGACTTTGTGTGCATACACAGATGTAGATTAGTCTAGTGATGTAGATGGCAAGAAAAGTACTAGTTGTGGTGCCTTCTTCCAAGGGAATAAGCTAATATCTTGGTTGAGTAAAAAGAAAAACTCAATTTCTCTATCTACTACTAAAGCATAATACATTGTTGCTGCTAATAATTGTACTCAAGTGATATGGATGAAACAAATGCTGAGAGATATCAAGGTGATATATGAAGAGCCTATTGCCATATATTGTGACAACTCAAGTGCAATAAATATCTCAAGGAATCTGGTACTACACTCTAAGACTAAACATATATCAATCAAGTTTCATTTCTTGAGGGAGAAAGTAAATGAGAGAGAAGTCAGACTGGAGTATGTGCCTACCAAAGAAAAAATTGTAGATATATTTACTAAACCTTTGGCAAAGGATAATTTTGAGTATCTCAGAGGAATGCTAGGGGTAATTACCCCGCTTGATAAGAACTAAATGATGCATTTACTTTCATCAATCTGTTAGCTTCATTGCTATATTTTTATCCTAATTGTTTTTTTTCGTGGCTGCTACTCAGGGGGAGTAGTCAGATGTATAGATATGTGGTTCAAAGTGTGTGCATGGAAAGGTCATTGTTACCTTTTCCATTGATGTCAAAGGGGGAGAACTGTAATGTGAAAAATCTTTTCAAGAGAAGTGTAGAGGAAGTCAGTATTTTGGGTTGATGGTATTTTTCACATCATGTGTTGCCATCAATGCCAAAGGGGGAGATTGTTGGTTGTTGTGGATGTGTTGCTGATATGTGGTTGTCATTGATGTAAAAACTATTACAATTTGGTGTACTAGAGGCTATATATGTCAAGGATATTGAGAAAATTGTAAAAGGAAGTGTTCTAGGTTCCCTGTGGAACTCTCCAAGTCATGAAGTTTCTTTGTTCCATACATTGAAGATTAGGCAATGTGGATTAAAGGGTTTTTTTTTTAGTCTATCTAGATCATCTACTAGAAGTTTCAGAGATCCGCATGAATTTTTTAGTATGTTGTGGTCTGACAATGTTTTGTTGGTCTCTATCAGTGTTCCTGAATGAAGATTGTGTGATTCTAGTTATCTCAGATGGTGGACATGTTTCTATATTGTTTCTTGGTGCTCTCAAATGTTTCTATATCATTCTCTATCTTTGTGGTATGTCCTCATTAATCAGTGATCTTGTGGTTGAATATATTTTCTTTCGCATGTTTAGTTTTTCATGTTTCTAACCGACATGTTGGTGGTAGCATGTTGTGGATCTTTGAGGTGAAATTAATTAAAATATTTTCATATTGGATATGTTAATTTGGGTCTCCACTATGTTGTGGCTGACCTTGGTTGGTTGATTCCCATTGAAATTTTATTTGTAAATCTGGGCCGACATTGCAAATATATTTCATTTTCTTAGCCCACAAAGTTGTAATGGGATCTCATGTAGTGGATATATAAGGGAAATTAGTTCATTGATGAATATGGTTCTTCATATGCTCCCATGTGTGTATGTGTGAATATCATTCAACTAGAGAGCAAAGTGTGAAGAAATTTGTGTGAAGTGTGAAGAAGTGTTGAGCTTAATTGGAAATGTAATCAGGCTTGTGCAAAAGCTATGTTCTCAGTTCGTACACTCCTGATTTTTAATCCAACTCTATTGGGCAATGAGCCCCTTTTGTAATTGAGCTATGAGCTCTAGGTAGTGTGCCTAAATGCATGTGCATTCCCCTTGTTATTTTTCATTATTCTTTTAGCAGAGTATAATCTTGTGGACTAACATCCACCATGGTTTCTCCCCTAACAGGGTTTCCATGTAAGAAATATTGTTTCTCTAATGTGTTAATTGCTTGTGGTTAATTTCTTATTGATTAGATCTAAGATTAAGGTTACGTTAAGCTAGAAAAGTTTAAATTTCTAAAACAACTTATTCACCACCCCTTCTCAGTTGTTTTTCCTTGTTCTTCCAACAAGTTTGTCATGGGATCCTGAGCCTAGGAGCTTGATCACCCCTCTTGATTATTTTTGTGCCATCTTTCTAGAATTGGTTCATGGGAACCCCTATTGATTGTGCATGGGTCTACTTTAGTTTGAGTTTGAAGTAGGTTCATCCTCTCACTAAAGTGAGGGCTAAATCTGGACACACTTTTACACTTTTCTAGGACCTTCTTAATATATTTCACCTACATAACCTCTTTTATAACTTACCAAGCCTTATTTCAAAGTGTTGTAAAGTGTTGTAACAAACTTTCACACTTTTCTAATATTTTCATCAATAATTTCACCATTTCTTATGCTTAATTGGCCCCATTATACACTTACAAGCATCAAAGTGTATTTTTGAGAATAATCCCATTAAACATCATTTAATATACTTTAATTTTTGACACCCACTTAAAATTACTAAGTGGGACCAAGTCACCACTAGGGGCTAATTAGTCTCACTTTTATAAAAAAATGCAAATTATTTCAAAATTTTGGTGGGATATTATTTTCTAAGTCTGGAGGTCGTCCTGTGATGTGGTATTTTTGGAAAATTTTACATAATTGTGTATAAATATAGGGATTTTACTCTCATTTCATCCTCCTTAATCTTCAACACTTTCCTAATTTTCTGATCAAGTAATCAAGTGATTTTTCATTCAAGCATTTTGTCCAGAAGAGTATTCAAGCACATTGGAGCTTCCACTTGCATATTTTTAGATTTACAGTTCAAGGGTTTGGTGAGTTGTAGCATTGCATTTTGTTCATTCATCATTCTCTTTTCATTTCATTTTCAAGGGTTTAATTACCAAATTGGGTTTTGACAAAGGAAAACCCCTATTCACTAACCCTTAACACTTTTTCCCCTCTTTGCACATGTTTTGTAGGTCTTGTGTGTAAATTTTTCAAAGAGCAAGGTGTGAAAAGATATCAACAATTTTTCAAAGGCATTCAAAGTGGTTGAAACCTGAAAAGAAGCTTGGAGGACACATACTGGCTAGATTCTCTAGTTTTAGATCTAGAAACCTATTAGGAGCTGAAGTGTAGTCTATGAGCTATAGATTGCACCTTTGAATTTCCCAAAATCTGGAAGTGGAATAAGTAGCCATTAGTGGCATATTATTCCCACTACTAGGCCTAAAATGTGGTTTCTACAGTTCTAAGTACAATTTTATTTGAAACCTATTCCATCAAAATTTCCCTTAAAGAGGACTAAGTCACTTAGCCTAGCATAAGTGTCCCAATAGGCTTTTGAACTATCAATTTTTGGGTACTATGTACTCTCTTGCTTTCTTAGGGTTTTTCACCTAAAAGGAGAGAGATAGGCCAAAAAGGTGGTGGTTCACTAAAATTAATGTA
>VDFB02281492.1:506849273-506950538 GCA_007258455.2 Sequoia sempervirens
AACTCCTTTTGGGTTTACTCGATAGAGAATTATGTTTAAAACTAAGCCTTGGGCTTGCATTACATGTAAAGTTTTCAATAGATATAATAAAATACAAGCTTTTGTTTCTTTAGTGTTCTTCAATTTCTTTATTCTCAAAATTTTGAAATATTTACAATTTTTTTTACATATGGTACATAACTGTTAAAATTCTTAAAGAATTGTGTATTTTAATGGAAAATCTTCCGATAAATACCATTCACCAGTATATCTAAAGTGTTACCTTCCATATCTTCAAGCTCATACAAATTCTTTTCTTTGCATGCACTGATTCAGAAAGATCCCTTCCACAGTGCTTCAAATTTCATGTTTTTCCTTGGTTTTGCAGTACGCCCTTCATACTTTAGCACTACACTCCTTTGAATTCTAAGCTAGAATTCTTTTTATCAAACCATCGCTTGACTATGTGTTGGTGATTTATCATGGCTCCGTGGGACTTTTCTCTATCTTCCTCTAGTTTGAGGAGTTTTGCTAGCCATACTGCCATTCCGCCATTTTCTTCAATCTCCAAGGCTTTTAGTAGTTGTAAGGTAAAAAATATTATGGAAATGGGTACCACTATATCTTTTCCATACACCAACTCATAAGGGGAGGTCTTCAGAATCTGCTTGGGGGTAATTTGATCTGCCCACATAGCAGCTCATAAATGCTTGTGCCAATCTCTTTGTTGTTAAGATCCAATGCGTTTGATTAACCTAATTAGATTCTTGTTGGTGGACTCTACTAACCCATTCCCTTATGGGTAATAATTTGATGAAGTTTTAAGGAAAATCCCATGTTTAATAGAAAAATTTGACATCCCTAACCCAACAAAAGCTCGAGCATTATTAGATATGATGGTTTTGGGCGGACCAAATTTGGCCACTATTTCTTCAAGGAAATTAGCAATTTCCCATTTTGTTGCATTCTTTAGGGCTTTGGCCTCTATCCACCTTGTAAAATAATTAGTCACTAGGTATGTGCAACATCATTAAGGAAAAAATAGGCCCTTAAGTGGCGAAATATTAAAAAAAAATAGAGTTTGGCAACTTGACGTAAAAATTTGAATAACTTATTTATATCATTTAAAAAATATGTAAGACTAGAATCTATAGAAAATTGAATGTAGTTTCTAAGCTACTAGGTTTATTTTAAAATAAAATCTGTTGGGTGAAATTTGAAATTTCAATCTTGTTAGTACTTAGAATTTTGGGGGAAAAAAATAGAGTAGATGTTTGTGAAGGCCACCTAACCACATTAAAATGATAATGGTACATAATATTCTAGATATAAGTAGAGGACTCATGTCCGTTATTGATACATATTTTTTGTAATTTTTTTTCTAAGTAAATAATTAGTTATGAATTTTTTATTACAACTTTTTAAAATATAAATACTTTCATTAATGTCGACCACCTTAACTTGGTCAAAACTTCATGAAATTCATTTTTTTTTAATCCTATAGTATGTGAAGCATAGAATGTAACACATATTTTTTATTCAAAAAATGTGGTATTGTTTGAAAGCTACTGATGTTTTTCAATTAGCCTATCAATCAAGACTTTAGTTGTAATTCAAATAGAAAATGAATAATAATTATTTATTAAATTCAAAGTAAAGCATAATTTATATTGGTAGAAAGCTGAGAATATCCTTTAACAACCCTTTTCGTTTCATCAATTTTGGGTAAAAAATGTCGTCAACCACATAGCCTACACATACCCATCATATTGCCACTTTTTGGCCCATCATGATCCTACACATACCTCACTGTGAGGATCCACTTATGTTTGACACTGGGAATAGGATTATATCCCTTCTACATATAGTGGGTTTGATCAGCCACCCAGGATTGTTTAGAATTAAATTGGTTTGAGTATTAATCAATGTCCTTTTCAGCCACAAGACTCGTTTCCTATGCGATGTATTCACACAGGCCTCTTCCCTGAACTAGCTTGGTTGGTATGATGTCCACATCATATTCTAGGATCTTAGTGATCCAATTTTCTCTTTTTTTAGTGATCTCACCTTTTGTAATGTATTCTCGCACGCTGGGGTGTGCTACAAGGATAGTGATCATGTTGGCCAACACCAAGTATCAAAACTTTTTAAACTTTTAACTGTGGCAAAAGCTTGTTCTTCCACAAAGTTGTACCTAACCTCATAAAATTTCAAAGTTCTTGAATGGAAAGCAATAGGATTTTCTCCATCATTCTAGTCACTTTTATGAGTAAGCATCGAAGCTATACTATCCTAACCACTATATACATAAAGTAGGAAATCTTTAGAAAAATCCAGATTAACCAAGACCGAAGTAGTGAAAACTATCTTTATTTTCTCAAAAGATTCTTTTCCCTTAGGGGTCCATTTGAACAACAAATTTCGTTTAAGCATTAGTGTGATAGGCCTCACAATATTGGTCTGAAATGAACCTACTGATGAAATTGATTTTCCCTAGAAATGACTGAAGTCCTTTATGGTTTATTGGTAGGTGTAATTCCATTACAGATCTAACCCTTTTGGGATCTACTACTATTCCCTCTTTAGACACTACAAAGCCAAGTAGCTTACCTTGAGGTACTGCAAAGACATTTTTTTTGGGATTTAAAGAAATCCTAAATTGTTTCCATTTTTGGAAGACCTTTTCTAGGTGATTGAAATGGTCATCCTTTTATTTTGAAAAGGCCATTAGGTCATCTAAATATATCAAAATAGTGAGGTTGATTAAACCTTTGAAAGCAATATTCATTTCTCATTGAAAAGTTGCACCAACATTTGACAATTTGAATGACATCTTGGCATATGTGAATGTTCCCCATTTAGTGGTGAACATTGTCTTGTGTTAGTCACTCTCCTTTACATATACTTGGTTATATACTAAAAATCCATCAAGTAGTGAAAACATTTCAGATCCAGCTAATGTTTTCAAAATTTGCTCCATCAATGGTAATGGATAGTGGTTTTTCAATGAGGCCTTATTCAAGTCCCATAAATCAACACAAAGTCTAATGTCATCATTCTTCTTTTGGATGGGTACTAGATTTGACACCCAGATGGATTTTTTGATCAGATATATGATTCTTGATTCAACCAACTTGGTGAGCTCCTATTCCCTCAATGCTTCAACCTTCAGGTTGACTGGCCTTTGCTTTTGTCAAATGGGCTTGGACCCTTCCTCCAAATCAATGGTATGTTGAATTATACCAGGGTTGTAACCTCTCAGGTCATCATAGGTCTAGGTGATAACTCTGTCATACTCATAGCACAAATCCCTTAATCTTTCTTTATCCTTTTGAGGAACCTCTTTTATGATCTTCAACTTTTTGTCGCTTCCAACATCAAGTTCTCCATAATCCCTTTCATCTGTAGTGAACCTTCACTTTCCATTTCTAGCATCTTCATAGTCAAAAAGGTTCTCGATGGAAATCATCCCTCTACGAAGCTTGTTTGCTTTTAATTGGATGAATTGTCCTTCAAAAAAATCTACTCTTGGGGAAAAATAATTGGGATCCACTCCTCCCTTTTGTATGAAGGTATAAATATGAGTGTCATCATCAAAAACTTGCCAATTTTTGTCATTGTTAGGAATTGAGGGTCAGAAAACAACTTGTATTTTATTATGCTTGGTTGAGTCAGAAACTTGTTCAAATTGTGACTCAACAGATGTCATCCAATCAACGACACTATTCTCAGATCTGGGAATAACTTGTATGTTGAAAGATTTAAAATTATTGATTAGATCCCAAATTTGATGTCTATATGATCTCATTCAAGTGTTCTTTATAGTTGCTTGGCTATAGACTTGGCTCACCACCAACTCTGAATCTCTAAAAACTTGCACTCTTTTTTACACCCATTCTTTTAGTAAGGATTAGACCATGGACCAAGGCCTCATACTCAACATCATTATTCAAGGATGAAAATAGAAAATGATAAGCTCTAAGAGTTTTAGATCAAATTAGAGATAATAATTGGACAACCGCTCCAGCACTGACTTTACACTTGGCACCATCAAAATATAGGGTCCATAGACAATTATCAAATGGCTCATCATATTTTTCTTGATCCTTCGTATGTTTTGAAATAGGTTGATCTGCATTGAAAATTACATAAGTGCCTAGGCCTATCACATGGAAATTTCCAAATGGATTAGAATTAATGAATTGATTGAGCAACACTTCCTCTTCAATATTTTTCTCACTTGTATCCTCTTAATCTTCTAGCACTTCTATGCAATATTTCTCTTGTTCAGAGATGAAACTATGTTCACCTTCAAAGGATAAGATTGCATTGTCTGGAATATGTTTGAGATGTAGAGATTTAGAAAGAATCTTTATTTTCACCCCATGCTTGGTTATCAATATGAGGTGTGTCCAATCAAGTGCTAGATATCCACCAAGCTTGGTGGTAAAATATCTTGATAAACACATTTTGAAGACCAGTGTTATGTCTATCACTACTACTTCTTATGTGACTATTTGGCTTGGGCATGAGAAAAGGGTCAAAGATAAGTCCTTTATTTGTCCCATGCTTAGAACCTTCTTCCCATCTAGTTGCATGATTTCATTTTCAAGAGGCTCATACTTAAGCTTTAAGGCATCTGCCACTTGTTTTGGCATGATAGTTGTGCTGGCTCCCAAATCAATCATATTGTTATTCAAAAGATTATTGCCAAAAATAAGTGTTAAAAAGAAAGGTGTGAGCTTTGGTATGCTTACCTCTTTCTCGTTTACATTTTCCACATTAGTTGCATACACTACAACATTTGGTGCTTGAGTTTCTAATGTGGGTACCTTATCTTTTCTTTGATCACATATAGGAGCTACTCTCATCTGAGGCATTTGATCATCTTTCTTCAATGCTTCCCGAAGCAAAGTCTTTTGTTCAGGGATGGATATGACATCCCACAATGATACATTGGCAGGTGCCTTCTTCAACTGCTCAACCACATTAAGCATCATGGTTGTTTGTGCCTTGGCCTTCAACGATGGTATTTCTCTTAGTTTTGGAAGAAAAACTTTTGACATGACTGGGCTTGGTGTTTCACTCATCCTTTTCGTGGGTTGTGGTAGATTATGTTCTTGTGAGACAGGCTAGGTGACACATGCTAAAAACTACTTCTCTTGCAATGGTGGTTGACATGGCTGAGGTCATGGAAAAGGTTGTTGGATGTATTCTCTTGTGACCCTTCTTTTATACCTTGTGTTGTAATCTGATTGTACTTGTATAGCGCTAGTCATAGGAGCTTCATTCATGTATATCATGTCTTCTTCCTCCATCCATGGGAACAACACTTGATCAGGTGTAATGTCTAGCTCTTGCTCTAGGGACATCCCTTGCATGTGTGCTCTAAAACAAGCATTTTCCATTTCAAAAGACTCGCATTCGTCTACACTTAGAAGTACACCTTTGCCCCTTTGTTTTGCTATCTTTTGTTGTGTATTCCCCCTAGGGTAATTTTTGGGCATATGGCTCTCGCTACATGGGAAGCACCATACATTCTCTTCTTATACCAAATTTTACTAGCCTAGGATCATTTATCTGCCCTCGTTGTCCTTTATTATCTGAAGCAACATGGTAACCAAAACTATCTGGTTTGCGGATGTCGTCTATTGGCCTCCTCCTCGGGACAACCCCTGGTATGTGTTATGTTGATACAATGGCCTACATCCACCATACGTTTGAGTTATTTTCTTGGGGGGCATCACCTGTTGTTGTTTGATGATGGCCAACTCATTAGAAAAAGTTTGTGTGAGACTCTTTATGTCGTTAATATTCATCATAACTAAGTTAGAGCCCGATGCACTGCTTTGTGTGGTAGGATACACATACATGGATTATTGTTCATTCGATGTCAATTGCATAGAATATTTTTTTGGAGAAGCATCTTCTAGAAATATTCCAGAGAGTTCTATAATCATAGGCATAGGGGGTCGTGGTGGGAGATTCCTAGCATCGATCAAACTATTTTCTACACACACCACTACCTCATATACATCAGGCAAGATATCTGCTCCCATGGAAGTTATCATGATTTGGATGTATAGGTTAAAATCCTTCAAATAGAACATGAATGCCATGGCGGTCTAAGGTTGAGAAGTCGTGGGGATCCTTTCCCAGGTCTTATTGAATTTAGTGTTGATATCACTCATGGCCTCATGCGGAGCTCTCTTGATGGTAGTTAGCTACTACAACAACAAGGAGCATTCTCCTTTCTCTAAGAAGCATTCAAACATGTGTTCTCCAAGTTGGTCCCAAGAGATGATAGAACCCAAAGCCAAAGATCGATACCAATCTTGGGATTTTCCTTTGAAAGAGGTAGCTAGTAGTCTTAACGCGATATTTTCCATTCCTATGTTATGTACCCTACATTCCTCTATTATATCTTGAAGGTGTTTAGAAGGAGTTTTGAAATATTCTCTAGAAAATTTAGGGATAGCCTTGAGGGAATTAGTGAGTATGGAAATCCATACATCTGGGGATGTGGGTGGTTGCAGTGGGCTACCACTATCCCATGTTACAAAGTTCCTACGAGCAGGGGGAGGGATGTGAGACATAGAGAAAAGATTCCTATGAATCAGATATACATGTATTCTAATTTGGAAATTTAAGCCTCCTGGTGGAGTAGATAAAGCTCTAGATATTGGGATCTTACTTCTTACTCTATTGCTCCTTATAGGTGATACAAAACCTATAAGTCTTTTCCTCCTAGGCATCGAGGCAGGTAACTAAGAGTACTGGAAGTGACCTCTCGAACTTGCTCTTTTTTTCATCTCTGGGCATGAAATTTCTAGTTTCCTTCCTTAGCCTGATTCAAGAAATATTTTTGACTTCTAATCAGGCATTTGGAAAACTTCAGTCCCACTAGGTGTGCTAGAAAAGGAAGTATTGATCATCAAACCTTGCACCTCTCCAACATTCTTATGGGAAATTCAGTGAGTGGGGGAGAAATTATGTATGACTAAATACCTCTGAGATTTTTATAAAAAGTTGACATTTCTTTTTGGTTTTGCGATAAGAGGAGAAGGAAATGAAAACATAAAACATAGAAGGTGATGCACCAAAGCTTTTACAACACTTCAAACCCAAATCATTCCTATGAGTGATATAAATAGACACAGAATGCCACAACCCTTCATTGTTTTAAAGAGAATGAACAACAAAGGGCAACTTCAAGCATAGTACAGACTTTCAAATCTTTCTGCAGGTAGTGTTCATTAAGGTCTGATCAAACATAAATATTTCTTACAATTAATAGAACAATATTTCAGAAATCACATGAACTCTTCCTCCTAATACAACATAGTACAATAAAATAACAACTTTCAGAAAAATAGAGAAGTCCAATGACATAGTCTAGTTTTCCTAAGCTACTATTCTATCACACAAGCATACAACATAGAAATCTGCTACTTAAACTATCCAGATATAGCTTACAATACACAATGTTTCATTCAAAATGATAGTATAAAGAAATAAAGCTTGAAAAAGGCCATACATGCATAGTCTCAAAAAATTCTCCTCAATAGTTCATGGTTTTAAATATCAAATGAACTTTGAAACAGAGTTCAAATTCCAATTCAACAATAGTTTAAACCTTAATAGATATAACATGTCACAGTAAAGTAGTTATGCAACTTGCTTCTGAAAATAATTCTGAAACCCCTAAGAAAACTAAAGAAACTTTTCTTAGGAAAAAAACTGTAACTTGGAATCCAATCCCCCATTGTGTTGTTTCCCTCCTTAAATAGCTACTAAAAGAACATAATAGAACACTACCTCAACACAAAAGTAATTGATGCCAGATGTTGATACTTGATAGCTTGCAATTTGAATGTAGATCCCTGGTTAGGCCACAAAGATCTTTTGTCATTAATTCTCAACTATTGCATTAATTTCTTTTAGATATTTAGGAAAGATGGGGGCACGTAAATGATCAAATCCTAAGAACATTGTGGAAAAGGGGTTTTGTTGACCAACCAAATTACCTCGAGGCATCGACTCAAAACTTCCATTCCTAAAAAATAAGAAGAGAAGGGCCAACAAACTCTAAAAGACTCCCAAAAGATATCATCACACAAGAAGCACAATCCTCTTGTACATCACACAACCAGAGATCATATGTTTTCCAAAAAAAAAAATTGGAGAAAACTTGTGCCAAACTGATGCGTGTCTTGGGCCCTCCTCTGAAAGGAAACTATACAAGAAAGACATGTAGCCACCATGTGGCACATTTCTCATCTTTCGGACCGGGTATGTGCAAGATCATGATGGGCCAAAAAGTGGTAATATGATGGGTATGTGGCTGACGACTTTTTTTACCAAAAATTGATGAAACGAAAAGGGTTTTTAAAGAATATTATCAGCTTTCCACCAATATAAATTATGCTTTACTTTGAATTTAATATGCAATTATTATTCATTTTCTATTTGAATTACGACTAAAGTCCTGATTGATAGGCTAATTGAAAAACATCTATAGCTTTCAAAAGGTATCACCATTTTTGAATCAAAAACATGTGTCACATTGTATGCTTCACATAATATAGGATTAAAAAAGGAAAATTTGAATTTCATGAAGTTTTGACCAAGTTAAGGTGGTCAGACATAGGAGTTTTTTTAATTTTTTAAAAGTTGTAATAAAAAATTCATAATTAATTATTTACTTGGAAACAAAATTACAAAAAAATATGCATCCCATCGGGACATGAGTCCTCTACTTATATCTAAAATATTATAAAAAATTATTATCATTTTATTGTGGTTAGGGTGGTCATACAGACACCTACTTCTTATTTTTCCCTAAAATTTAAGTACTACTACATTGAAATTTCAAATTTTCACCAAATAGATATTTTATTTTTTTAAACAAACCTAGTAGTTTAGAAACTACATTCAATTTGCTACAAATTCTATTCTTACATATTTTTGAAATAATATAGATAACTTATTCAAATTTTTATGTCAAGTTTCCTAACTTTGATTTTTCTAAATTTTTTGCCACTTAAGGGCCTGTTTTTTCCATGATGATCTTGCACATACCTGACCGGCCTTATATATAAACCCATACATCTCTGAAGCCAAAAAACTAAAGAAGCTGAAGGTTGAAAACCTAATGTAAAAAGAAAACGTTTCACAATGAGAACCCAAATAGGTCCCAACACGCTTCATCAATTTCAAAGATAGTGTTTAACAAAAGGTCAGCCAAACCAATGTAAAACACATAGAACAATTAAACACAATCCTTCTAGATATTGAAATTATCTTCAACGTGATCATAACAACTTAAATCTATAACCGCAAGTCATAAGGGTTAACCAAAGAGAAATCTAGACCAACGACATTTCTCTCGGACCTCAACCAGATACACAAAAAACCATAGTTCACAATTGGTGAACACAACTCACATTGTACAATGAATCAGAAACCAAAAATATACATATAGAAGCTTCCAGCAACCATGATCAACATATCTGAACCGCACACACATAGAAGGAAATTTGGGACCAAAACCCAGAGAAACCACGGAACACTTGCAATCTTCCTTCAATACAATTTTCTCAATATGCTTGACATGAATAGCCAATAACCTGCAAACATGACACTAATGACAACAACAACCAGTTGATAACCAATTGACTTGTTGACATTAATGACAACACCTTCGTTCTTTTCATTCTTGCAACAAAGATGAGTATTGGATTATGGATATGGAAGAATTGTTGTAGAACGAGAACAATCAAACTTTGGAACTTGTCCCTAGACCAACAAACAAAATTGTGGCTACAACTAAGTGGGTATTCAGAAAAAAACTAAATGAGTATGAAGAAGTGTTAAGGAATAAGGCAAGGCTTGTGTGTAAGGGCTACTCACAAGTTGAAGGAATATATTTTGATGACACATTTTCTCTAGTGGTAAGAATGAAAGCTATCAAGATGTTTTTGGCTTTTTCAACACACAAGAATTTTAATGTTTATCAAATGAATGTGTAGTCTATTTTCTTGAATGGAGAATTGGAAGAATAGGTATACATATAACAACTAGAAGGATTTTAGTTATTAGACATACCAAATATTTTTTGACATTGAAGAATGCATTATATGGATTGAAGCAAGCTCCTAGAGCTTGGTATGCAAGGTGGGATAGGTACTTGATACATAACGGATTCAATAAAGGTATCGTACGTAGTAATATTTACTTTAAACTTGAAAAATGTCAAATCTTGATTATGGTTGTATATGTTGATGACATAATATTTAGAGGAAATGAAGCTATATGTAAGAAGTTTGTAAAGGAAATGAAAAAAGAGTTTGAAATTTCTATGTTTGGGGAAATGAATTTCTTCCTTGGACTACAAATAAATCAGATACATAAAGATATTTTCATTTCATAATCAAAGTATTTCAAAGAAATGGTGAAGAAGTTTGGAATGAATAACTCTAATATAGTATATACCCCTATGGTTACTAGTTGCAAGATGAAAAAGAACATGATGAATCTCCTGAAGATGATTAGAGAAAGTATAGATAAATGATTGGATGGATGATATATCTAACTTCTCCTATACTTAATATCATACATCTAGTTTGTCTTCTAGCTAGATCTCAATAAGATTAGGTAGAGAGTCACATGTTGCAGCAGTGAAAAGAATATTCAAATACTTCAAGACAATTATGGATCATGTCTTATGGTATCGAAAGGACATTGATTTCACTCTAAGTGCTTACATAGATGCATATTCGGTTTGTTGTATAGATAAAAAAAAAAGGTACAAGTGTTAGTGAATTCTTTCTCAGATAGAGATTGGTGCCATGGCTAAGCAAAACAAAAGATTCAATATCTTGATCTATTGCAGAGGTAGAATACATTGTAGCAGCATCTTGCTACACACAAGTGTTATAGATGAAGCAATCATTGAAGGATATCAAAATGATATATGATGAACTAATTTCTATCTTTTGTGATAATATAAGTTCTATGAATATTTCAAAGAATCCAATAATGCATTCAAGGACAATTTTTTTTCAATCTAGTATCACTTTTAGAGAGAGAAGGTTATAGATAATGAAGTAAAGCTTGAATATGTTTCTACAAAGGATTAGGTTCCTAATATATTCACTAAGGCTCTTCCTGAGGATACTTTTGAGTATCTCCTAGAGAAGTTAGGGCTTATTGTCTCTCCTTCTTTGAACTAGATGTATAAGGAGATGCATTAGTCCAATGGATTTCAAGATTCATTATTTACTCTAAATTGATGATTGTTGGCTACCTCTCAATGGGAGTAGGTAGTGACATTATTGGTTGTTGCAGTTAGGGAATGTGAGTGTTGTCATTATGCAGTGGTTGGTGATTAGTGCAGTATAGTTTGTGCTCCTAATGGGGAGTTTACTGAGAAGTGTAGGAAAGATAGTTGTAGAAAAGTTGTGAGAAGGTTGACTAATCTCAAAGGAGAAACAAAAGTAATGAAAATATATTGTCCTTCACCATTGATGTCAAAGTGGAGAATGAAGCATGTGAAAAAGATAAGTTGGAAGGGGGAGATTAAGTCAATTGAGAGAAAAGAGAAAACGAAATAGGTATGGAGCAGAGATGTGTTTGTTGTTGACAGTTATTCACATCATGTGTTGCATCATTAATAAAGGGGAGTTGTTGCAAGTATGCGCAGTTGGTTTTGTCATCGATGTCAAGAGTATTGTGTTATTGGTGATGCTTTGATTAGTTGCATTATGTTTCCATTAGTAAGCTACTGGTGTCAACCTTTACTATTTCTTTGATAAGATTTTGTCTATGGATGTATTATTTGAGTTGCTAGGTTGCAATTGATTTAATAGTATTGAATAAGTATTGAAGATGATGAGGACATTCCTTTGGTGCTTGATTTCCAAGTTCTTTTGATAAAATTTGATAAAAATAGGAAACACTAAGTTACAACATTGTTCTAGGTTGCAAATTAGTGTTTTGGCGTTGCTTCACATTTATTCTAGGTTGAAGATCTACTTGGGAATTTCAGATATGTTGATCAATGGTGTTAAGAGGTGTTATATCTAAAATTTGGTGTGTTAGATTGTGTGAACGGGTGAAAATACGTGTTAGAAAACAAAAGAGTGCAAAACAAAAAATATAAACACCCTACACCTCAATATTGGGAAAATGATTAACTTAACAAAACAAAATGGAACATTTTACCTTGTTGAGTTGTCCTTTGGTTGTACCTTTGATCTTTGATGTTGTATGCTCCTTTGATGACGAATAATGAGGACGTAAGATGGTTGAAGTTGGATAACAAGGGATGCAAATGCTATGGCGAGTGGAAGAAAAATAAGAAATTTGATTAAGTATGGCTCCAATGAAAAATTTGCAAGAGTTTGGCTAGCACAATGATCTCTCCCTAAAATGAGAGAAAAGGGGGGGTATTTATAGAGAATTTTGAATTCTCTAGGGAAATGGCCGGTTGAGATTAAACCAACAAGGCCAAGATGTAGGGCTATGGTGAGTTGAGAATTCACAAGCCCTCACATCTTGACATGTGGTATGTGAAGTGGCTTGAAAAGGATGATGTGGAAATGAGTTGGAAGGAGAGTACATGACATGGAGGTACTACATAGTACCTTGGGATTTGGACAAGATATCCTCATAAATGAGGTCCTTGTCCCAATGTGGGTGAAAGGGCATGTGAGGAATTAAAATTTCCTCAAATATCCACATGGGAATGAGAGAAGGAATTTAAAATTCTTTGAAATGCATTGGGGGATTAAATGTGAATTAAAAATTCATATGGGGAATGGAGTACCTTTTCCAAAAGGAGAAAACCTTTAATAAGGTTGACTTAGGAAACATTCTATAAATGACACGGAGATTAGTTTGACCTAATTAAGTGATTAAGGTTGTGCAAGTACCTAATTAGACAAATTAATGACATATTAGAGGCAAGTGGGAGAAGGGAAAGAGTTCCCATGTGACTTGATGTGACAAGTAAAAGATCACATGGGGAAGAGAAAAAGGAATTTAATATTCCTTGGAAGGATAAAAGGAATTAAAAATTCTTTGAGAGGTTGATTAGGCTATTTAATGAAGGATTAGAGAAGGGTTAGGTGGCTAAGAGAGATTAGAGGCCAACTTGAAAAATTTGGAGGATGTGACACATCCTAATCAAGGATTAGGCATGTGAACATCCCTAATGATGAGATTAGAAGAATAATTAGGATTAAGAAAGGGATGTGACATATGAGGAATTAAATAAATGTCATGTTTATTTAATTCATTTGATGAAAGAAGGATTAAAGACATAAGGTATTTAATTATTAATTGAATACCTTAGGGATTTAGAGGAAATTAAGGATATTAATTAAATAAAGTTATATTACTTAATTAATGCAAATAAGGGGATGCTTAGATGAAAGGGGATAAATTTGGATAAATTAAGTGTCCAAATTTAGGTGTCTACATTTTTCCCCTCGTTAAGATGGTGTTATGAAGTAGCATCATTTCAAAGAATATTAAAACATAGAACTTAGAAGAAGATGGTTAGATTAGGAAAGATGTCCCAGTCATTCAAAGGAGTGACTATGAAGGGAAAAAATTATGAAAATTAGGGATGAAGGATGCCCCCTCGAGGGGACATGTGGGTTCAAGAGAACACGGGTGTGCTATCGAAATGGAGGAGATGGTGCAAGGGGGATATGAGGAAGATGATGTGAAGTGATGGGTAAGAAAGGATGAAAAGGTGGCAGGAGATTGGGAGGGGAGAGTGATGAAGTATGAATGGATGGGGGGATTTTGATAGATGAGAGGATGGAGATGAAATGCAATCCAAATGAAATTTTCCATCATTAGGAGCACTGATTTTTTCTATAGCAGAAGACACAATACACCAAGGTATAAAGGACCAACGCAGATTAGTGTCTAATGCATGAAAAAAACACAACAAACAAGAAGGCTATACCAACACCCCAAAGTCATGATGACCTTGGTCGGGCCAGGTATTGGGATAACCACAAGCACACAAGGATTCCCCAGTGTAACACAAGACCTCAGGGATCTTTGTGGGTACTACGTGGGACAACCGAGAAGACAACAACAAAGAAAAGATCAAGATACACCCCTATGTTGACTAGTCAAAGCACACCATGATATGATGGATCAAGGTGACCATGACAAGTTCTTGATAGGGAGCTCAAATGATAAAAAATCCAAAAGCATTAAAAGATGGAAATCAATTTCAAACATCCTTTTCCATAGGATCAAGGGGATGGATGGGATTGATGAGATCTATTAGGAAGGATGCATCCTGTTGAGACCAATGATGGATACTAAACTAAAAGATTGATATGATGCAAGATATTTAGGATCGATTCGATCTGATGATACAAGTGGATCTTGTTTGTTAAGAACTAGCTAGATAAGGGCATAGCTCGATGATGTGACACAAGAGAGATGAGATATGAGGACACACCCTAAAGACCTAGGGGCTTAGGGGCTGATCAAAGATTAGGCTTTCCTACATGAAAGTGCAGAGCCCTCGTAGTTCGATAAAAGGCTGACGACAGGCCATGATGGGGACTTCGATGGATGATAAAGATAGGATGGAGAAAAGGAGCAAAGTGGACAATGAATATCGATGATAGACAAGAAAGGAGTAGACAGATAAAGCCAAAATACTGATGATAGGTGATAAAGGAACCCCAGGGGTGGATCAAATGATTGACCTTTCCTACGTGAAATCTCAGGGCAACGTAGTTCGATAAAAGGCCAAAGACAAATGATGGATAAAAGATGATGAGATAACCATGACAAGCGGGTAAAATTATGGGACCGATACGATGAGACAAGATAGACTTGTTGGATTGGATCGGAGGATGGTGACTACTCAAAGCTCAGGGATGGGATAATTATCCAAATCAGCAAAGATGAAGTGGGAGGATGACAAGACAGATAGATCAATGATGAGAAAGGATATGACATTGAAAAGATGTGTAAAAGAAGCGGAAGTGATGAAGATGAGGTAGATGGCATTGGATTGTGTGGGGAGTAGCCTATAGCTAGAGATCAATGACAAGGGATTATAAGATGGGATGAGGAGAAGGAGGATGGGGGGGGAAGGATTGGATAGAGGGATAAGGATTTGGATGAGGAAAAGGTTACCAGATCGATAGATGAAAAGGGATGCTATGATGCAAGGATTGTTTGGAGGGATAAAAGATAAGGATGGGGAGATGGATATAATGATAAGGAGATGAGGATAGGGAAATGGAAGGGATTGCACTAATGGAATGAATGATGTCTCCAAGGACTATATCACAAAGGAAGATAGATGCCTCCACTCTAGATATGTCATGTGCGATGAGGCATGAAGGATGCAATAGAGAAGGATAGGAAAATAAAGGAGTGAGATGGATGAAGATAGGATGCATGGATAAGGAAAGGAGATTGAGGGTAGCATGACGGGTGGATAAGGAAGGTAGATGAGTGAGAATGAGGAGTAGGATAGTGTGCAGATGAGGGGAATGTATGGTAATAGGTGTCCAAAGCATGTTTATATGTTTTCCCCTATCATTATCAAGATCACAAGGAGGATGGAAGGATTGGGATAAATGAGATATGCCAAGCAAGATGTGTAAGATAGGTAGGATGGAGGGGATGTATTGGAGGAAGACGGGTGCATAGCTAGAAGCATAGCAGTAAGCATAGCAGATGGAGGGAATGCATATCAGGAAGTCCCTAAGTGCAAATGTGGATTTACGCATGGCGCCTGTTGCCAAGTTTTCATCATGGTACTTATCCAAGGCACTTGTTTGCCAAGTTTTCACCATTGGATGGATTATTTCTTTTAATATTTTTGATTTTTGATTTTTTTGAATTTTTTTTTGAATTTTTTGAATTTTTTGAATTTTTGACTTTTTTGGATTTTTTTACTTTTTTTGGATTTTTTTGACTTTTTTGGATTTTTTGACTTTTTGGATAGCATGCGTAAAAAGATGGATGAGGATAGGGAGGTGAATAAGAGAATTTAGAATACATGCGATAAGGAGATGGGTGAAGGACTCAAGCATCAAGTTCCATACAAGGTGTTAAGAGCCCATATTCGAAGTGACTGTTGGAAATTGGTACAATCTTATTAGGATAAATGGATTATGCAAGAGGATGAATTAGAGGCATTTGATGGGGGAGATATGTGGGGTAATGGATGGGATGCTAGAAAGGGTATGGATCTAGAATGATAGGGTGGATGTGTGATGGGGTGTTGAGTTTAGGACCAAGATTGGCACATATGGTGATGAATGTGCAATGATAGGAGTATTAATGGATGGGGAATGTGGGGATAATGGAGGAGATGAGATGGTGAATTTTGAAACATAAGGACCCAAAACAGATTTTTGAGAGGATGGATGAAAATGATTGGCTTTTGGGTGAGCAATGTTGGATGTTGTTATAGATTTTTCATTTGAAGGCATTGCATCTTTTTTCTTTGGGATCCACATGGTTTTGATCTTTGCTTTGGTGGGCCTTTGTGGCCTATGGATTTAGTTTGGATTTAAATTTTTATTCTCTTCACCATTTATTTTAGAGGGTACATGGGGAGCTTTAGATTCATATGGATGTTTGGATTTATGTATTTTTAATTTAGCATCCAAAGTGCTTTTACTAGCAATGGGATGGGTGCAAGGATATGGATGATGTAGAGAAATGGAGGTAAAATTATGAGGATTACATGTAGATGGAGAATGTGTAGGTATGTGCCTTTGTTGATCCTAATTAGGGGATATGTGAGAGGGATGTTTATGATGGATAACATTGATAGGTGTTGGATGGATGAAAGAATGAGATGGAGGAGGTGATTTTGGGATATATGGACCCAAAGTAGATGAAGTGGATGAAGGGACATAAGAACACAAGATGGATGGAGTAGATGAAGGATGGGAGATGGTGCATGGAGGGATGTAAGGACCCAAAATGGATGGAGCAGATGTAGGAGGCATATCGATGGTTGTTTTGAGGTGATATGATGAAGGAGGAGGGATGGAATCATATGATCTCGTAGAGCGATGGGAAGAGCCGACATTTCCTTTAGAAAAGGCTCATTGAGGACATCTTGAGGTTGTACCAACACCTTTAGATTGTGAGTCTTGGAAAATAGGTCCAAGACCTTGCATGCAGATTTTTTCTTTGACTTGGATGGGCTCTAAAATATTTTGCTTATGAAGGCATAGACCTTTTCCTTGATAGTTCATTTTCTTGAGCATGTGATCCATGATAGGATTTGTGTTATTCTGAAAACATGATGCAAGTCCATTATTAGGTGGAAGATGATGGGTGGTATATACACTATGTTTTTCTTCTACAAGGAAGCCACCATGGAAGAGTGTGAGAGTACCGAGGGGATATGTAAGAGGTGTGGGGATAGCAGTTTTAGATGATGACAAGGGATCATGAGAGGGAGATGATGGGATAGAAACATTTGGATAAGTTGTATCATGAGAGGGATTAGGGGATATGATAGGATCTAGATTTGTGGTAGAGGGCTCATGAGATGGAGATGGAGATGGAGTGGTGGAATCTTGAATGACAAGGGGATAATGGAATGGAATGGATGGGGAATGTGATCTTGAGGTAAACTAGATGGGATGGTAGGATCTGGATTTGGAGAAGGGGATATGTTGGCATGCTTTGGATTAGGCTCTTTGCATGACTCATCGTGTGTGGTAGGCATGATAATGGAGTCTTGGTGGGACTCTTCAAGTGGGGAAGATGGAGGGATGGAGGATTCAAAACATTCATCGGAACGAATGTTAGTGACACTAGGAGTGGAAGAAGTGGATTGGATTTTGGTGTCATCGATGGGTTCGACGAATATTGGAGTAGGAGGTGGGCGTTCAATGGATTTGGTAGATGTGGTGGTAGGAGATGGGGGCTTAGTGGATTTAGAGGATGTGATGGTTTTGATGGTTTGAGTGGTGCTAGGGGTGGTATTATCAATGATAGGTGTTGGGTGGAGAAGGGTATCATTACTAATGACTGTGGATGATAGGTTGGGATGGCATGATTCCACAACTTCAAGGTCTGGAGTGGGAGATATCTTCTTTGTTATAAGTCCTTGGAGAACTTCTGGAGTGAAACTTGAATACTCTAGGTTGAGATGGTGTGGTAGGGGAGGATGAAGGATTATGGATGGGTGGGGGATTAGGACTAGGGATTGGTGGACTAGGATTAGATGGGGGAATGGGATTGGATGTAGGACTGGGGATAGATCATGGATTAAGATTATATGAAGGGTTAAGATAGGGGTATTGGAATGGTGAATTAGGACACGAGGATGTAGGTGGTGGATTGTAGTAAGGGTATTGGTATGGTGGATTAGGATGGGAAGATTGAGATGGTGGATTGAGATAGGGAAATGTGGATGTCAGATTAGGATAAGAAGATGTGGATGTTAGATTACGATAGGTTGGTGTGGATGTTGGATTAGGATAGGAATGTGTGAATCTAGGATTATGATGAGCAGATTGGTATGGAAGATTAGGGTAGTGGGTATATGTGGATGAAGGATTGAGATGGGAGGATGTGGATGGGGGATTAGGATAGGGGTATTGTGATGGAAAACTAGGATAAGAGGATGCGGGTGTTGGATAAGAGGATGATGTAGATGAAGGATATGATGGATATGACAGATATTCCTTGTCAAAGGTAGCATAAGGAGCATGATTAGGCATGGATGAAGACATAACAGGATAACTCAAAGGGGTGATTGGATTTTGGAAAGCGGGTGGAGAAAGCTTACTATCAATGATAGTGTCAAGGGGATCTATGTCATATTATTCTTGATCGACAAGACTTTCATTATCATTGTCAATGTAATTAGGGTTTCCCTTGACTACTATTGATGGATGATAAGGATTCATGATGATGAAAGGATAAAGAGGATGGATCAAAGATTTTGAATGGGGACGAACTAAAGCTCAAATTGAGATTTAGGTCAAGCTCAGATTGGGATTGGATTAAAGCTCAGATTAGGATGATTGGATGGTGCGAGGGGATTGATTTTGATGATTGAGTTTGATGGAAGTAAATTGATTGGGTCGAAGGTGATTGGATTGGATAAGATCAATCCATGATTGATAAGATTGACTGATGGACCACATAGGATGACGAAAGGGATTGATTACCCCATTCAGAGATTACCCTAGGTGACATAGGATACTGATTGATCAGATTAAAGGATGAATGGACAATTCTGACACCGAATCCTAGGATAGAAGATAACCTAAGCAGATGTTGATAATGATTATGATTAACTTAGGATAGAAGACAATCCTAAGCAGATGTTGATGATGATGATCAGATTAGACACTTAGGTCAATTTGGATAATAACCTGAGACAAAGTTCAGGGGATTTGGATGGGGAAAGCGATGATTTGATTGGAGGAAAGGGATGATAGAAGTGGATGAACAAGTAAATGATTGATTGGAACAGATAAACAACTACTCAAAATGAGAGAAGGAGGTTCAGAATGGATGAAAAATTGCTCGGAACAAGTAAACAAATGATCGAGAGGGATGAACGACTACTCAAAATGAGTAAATGACAACTTACAACGGATGAATGATTCTTGGAATGAGAAGATGAAGCTTTGGAATAGATGAAAGATTACTCGGAACAAGTAAACAATTGATCGAGATTATTGAACAAGAGTTCAAAATGATAGAAGGAGGTTTGAAATGGATGAATGTTTACTCAGAACGAGTACAAAAATGATCAAAAAAGAGGGAACGAATGATTGGAATGGATAGATGAAAGATTGAAACGAGTAGAATATTACCCAGAACATGTAAAAGAATGATCAAGAGGGACGAATGACTACTCGAAATGAGTAAACGACTACTAAGAAAAGATGAATGACTCTCAAAACGAGAAGACAAAATCTTGTAACGAATGATAGATTACTCAGAACAAGTAGATGATTGATCAGAATGGGTGAACAAGAGCTCAAAATGGAATGGATGAACATTTTCTTGGAACGAGTGAACAAATGATTGAAAAGGGAGAACGAATGTTTGGAATGGATGAATGAAAGTTTGAAATGAGTAAACGATTGATCAGAATGGATGAACGGATGCTCGGATCGGGAGAATGACTCTCAGAATGGATGAAAGCATGAATAGGAAAAAATGAAGAAGATGGAGGGAGGGATCTTAAGATTTGTTTCGATATCCAAAGCTCTTGACTGTAGATGGACTAAAGCTCAAATTAGGATTCTGGTTAAGCTCAGATTGGGATTAGATTAAAGCTTAGATTAGGATTGGATTGAAGCCTAGAATGATTGGAGGATGTGATGGGATTGATTCTACAACAAGTTTTGGGGTTTAAAGGACGTAAGGTGTTGACAATCAGCTTTTTCCAGATTTGGCAATTTTCAAAAATTGTCAAATTTTACAATTTTAGGAAACTTCACATAAATACTTTTGAGATCTACTTTTTTCCCAAAAAATACCCAAAACTAACATAGGATGAATTTCCAACTAGCATCCCAAATCTCAGACATGCATTCCAAGTTATTAATGAATATGATTTTTCAAAAACTAAAAAAAAACACTAAATTGCAATTTTGAGGGTCAAGATGAAACTTTGAGGCCCCAAAAATGTGGAAAAATGGGGTCCAAACAACTCAAGGTTTGTGAGGAATCCACATCCCACCTCATAACGCAACCACCCGTAAAATTTCAACTCAAACGGACACCCGAGTCAAAATTTATGGCCTTTGAAAGTTTCGGCATAAAAATCAAAATTCTCAAAATGAAGTCTAGGTGATTGGGATGCATGATTTGATGATGGATATGGACTTTAATTGTGTTCTAAGTACCAATTATATGATTTTGGTGATGAACCGATGAATTATGAAACAATGTTGATGGTAGGAAAACAGGTGCTCGGAATGACTGAATGAAGGGTGGAATGATGAAACAAATGATAAAAATGACTGGTCAAGGGTTAGGTCCACCCCTGGATGGAAGGTCCACCTGTCCAGAGGTCAGGTCCACCTGTGGAGGGCGGATCAGTCTGTTAGAAAAAATCTGGTCAAAATTGGCTAAAACAAGCTGAAAAGGGTTGGTTCAGACGTCAGGTTCGCCCCTAGAATAGGTCAAGTCTGCCCTTGGAGGGAATGTCCATCTATTCAGAGGTCAGGTATGTCGGTCGAGAGGGCAGGTCTGCCTGTCAGACAAAAGTTGGTCAAAATTGGCTAAGATACGCTGAAAAGGGTTGGTTCAGAGGCCAGGTCCGCTCTTGGAGGGCAGGTCCACCCCTAGCTGGGCAATTCCACCCCTGGAAAAGGTTAGGTTCGCCCTTGGCTAGGCAAGTCCCCCCTAGGTGAAAATAGTCAAAAAATAGTTGTTCAGGCACACGAAATGAGGAGATGGATGCTCAGAATGGATGGATGGATGCTCGAAATTGATGGAAAAATGCTCGAAATGAATGAATGACTCTTGAAACGAGGAGAGGAAGATTTGAAATAGATGAATGAGTACTCAGAACGAGTGAATGAGTGCCCAGAATGGATGAATGAGTAATTGGAATGAGTAAATGGTGACTCGAAATGGATGAAGGACTCTTAGAATGAGGAGATAGAGGATTAGAATGGATGAATTTTTACTCAAAACAAGGAAATGAATGGTCAGGATGGAAAAATGAGAGTTTCCAATGATAGGAGGTTTGAAATGGATAAACGTTTACTCAGGATGAGTAAATGAATGATGAGAATGATTGAATGAGAGTTTGGAATGATAAAACAGGTCGTGAAATGGATGAACGTTCACTCAGAATGAGTAAATGGATGATCAGAATAGCAGAATGAGAGTTCAAGACAATAGATGAAGGTTTGAAATGGGTGAACGTTTACTAGGAACGAGTAAACAAATGATCAGAATGACAGAACGAGAGTTTGGAATGATGAAACCAGATGTGAAATAGATGAACGTTCTCTCAAAATGAGCAAATGAATGATTGAAATGGCATAACGAGAGTTCAAGACAATAGAGGAAGGTTTGAAATGTGTGAACATTTACTCAGAATAGGGAAACGAGTGATTGGAATGGAAAAACAAGCATGTGAAATGATGAAACAGGTGTCTAGAATGATGAAACAAATGACAAAACTGACTGGTCAAGGGTCAGGTGCGCCCCTGGGATGGGTCGGGTCTACCCATAGAAGGTAGGTCCGCCTGTCGAGAGGGAAGGTCTGCTTGTTAGACAAAAGTTCATCAAAATTAACTAAAACAAGATTAAAAGGGGTGGTTGAAAGGTCAAGTCCACGCTTAGATTGGTTAGGTCTGCCCCTAGAGGGTAGGTCTGCTTGTCGGGAGGGCAGGTTTGCCTGTCAGACTAAAGTTGTTCAAAATTTACTAAAACAGGCTTAAAATGGTTGGTTCAAAGGTCAAGTTTTCCCCTAGATGGGTCAAGTCGGCCCCTAGAGGGCAGGTCCACCTATTGGGAGGGCAGGTGTACCTGTCAAACAAAAGTTGGTCAAAATTGACTAAAACAGGCTTAAAAGGGTTGGTTCAAAGGTGAATTCCGCCCCTGGATGGGTCAAGTTTTCCCCTGAAGGGTAGGTCCACCCCTAGACAGGTTTAAACTTGTGTTTTGAAAAGATGGCTAAGGCAAAGGACCCTAAACACAACAAGCATCAATCAAAAGAATACAACTGAGTCAACCAAATAGAAAACTACTAGTTTCACACAAAGAAGATAGTTCAGACAACACAATCCTAAGACTAGTAGAAAAAGGTATGGCTGACAAAGTCTTCTATTCTAGGATGAAGATGGTTGCGAAGGAGTCCTCGATATACACCTGGTACATGAGGCCCAAACCATGAACACCAACCTGTTACAAGCATGAGTCGAGAACCTTAGCGAGATACTAGAGGCTCGAACCATCTATTCATGTCATCTCGATGCTTCACCAATTGCAACATGCTTGGATTGAGGTACAATTTTTTCTCTCCCTCCTTTATATATCCCATTGGTATGCGTGGTTGGAATCGCCCCTTGGGGTGATGAAATCCCCAAGAAGGTCCCGCTAAGAAAAGAAAAAAAAGAGGGTGACTCAAAGGACTTGGTAAGCTATGATTTCTCATCACCCAAGATTACCAAATGGTGCAAGGGGATTGGATACATCAAATAGCCTACCAAAAAGCACGACAAACAGAATTAATTGACACCCCTAGTTAAACTATGTGCGTAAGTTATGCAAAACAACAAGTGGTAGTTGATAAATAACTATCTCTGCAAGGAAAATTGTTAGTGAATCTTGTCCTTGTTCCTCACCAAATTTCAATCAGATTCTTGCACAAACTCAAAAAAGACATGTTAGGGGGTTAGAAACACTTAAAATAGCAAAAAAAAGTGTTAAAAACTAAAATTTCACCTTTTGAAAAAAGTTGTCCAGGTGAGGTCCACCTATCTGGAGGGGAAGTATGCCTGTCTGGAGGGCAGGTATGACTGTTTGGAGGGCAGGTCCACTTTTCTAGAGGTCAGGTCTGCCTATCTGGAGGTCAGATCCACCCCTCTGTGAAAAATCTACAAAAATCAGTTTCTAGAGTTTGTGGAGGGTAGGTACTCCCCTAGGCAAGGTCGGGTTTGCCCCTGTAGGTTAGGTATGACTGCTTGTTAGGTTAGTTAAACACCTCGAGGTCAGGTTTTCCCCTGGATAGTCAGGTATGCCCCTCTGCAACCTGTACCTACAAAAAGTGAAAAAAATAGCAAACGTGAAAGATATAGACTCGTTTGTGGGTCCCACTAGGCATGCCAAAAATGTGAATAGGCAAAAAAATGTGTTAGAAAATGAGAAGCAAACAAAAGAGTGCAAAAAACAAATATAAACACCCTACACCTCAAGATTGGGTAGATGATTAACTTAACAAAACAAAATTTTACCTTGTTGAGTTGTGCTTTGGTTGGCCTTTCGATCTTTGATGTTGTATGCTCCTTTGATGGTGGATAATGAGGATGCAAGATGGTTGAAGTTGGATAACAAGGGATGCAAATGCTATGGTGAGTGCAAGAAAATAAAAAATTTGACTAAGTATAGCTCAAATGATAAATTTGCAAGAGTTTGGCTAGCACAATGATCTCTCCCTAAAATGAGAGAAAAGGGGGGGTATTTATAGAGAATTTTGAATTCTCTAGGGAAATGGATGGTTGAGATTAAACCAGCAAGGCCAAGATGTAGGGCTATGGTGAGTTGAGAACTCACAAGCCCTCACATCTTGACATGCGGCATGTGAAGTGGCTTGAAAAGGATCATGTGGAAATGAGTTGGAAGGAGAGTACATGACATGGAGGTACTACATAGTACCTTGGGATTTGGACAAGATATCCTCATAAAGGAGACCCTTGTCTCCATGTGTGTGAAAGGACATGTGAGGAATTAAAAATTCCTCAAATATCCACATGGGAATGAGAGAAGGAATTTAAAATTCCTTGAAATGCATTAAGGGATTAAATGTGAATTAAAAATTCACATGGGGAATGGAGTGCCTTCTCCAAAAGGAGAAAGCCTTTAATAAGGCTGACTTAGGAAATATTCCATAAATGACATGGAGATTAGGTTGACCTAATTAAGTGATTAAGGTTGTGCAAGTACTTGATTAGACAAATTAATGTCATATTAGAGGCGAGTGGGAGAAGGGAAAGAGTTCACATGTGACTTGATGTGACAAGTCAAAGATCACATGGGGAAGATAAAAAATAATTTAATATTCCTTGGAAGGATAAAATGAATTAAAAATTCCTTGAGAGGTTGATTAGGCTAGTCAATGAAGTATTAGAGGAGGCTTAGGTGGCTAAGAGAGATTAGAGGCCAACTTGCAAAAATTGGAGGATGTGACACATCCTAATCAAGGATTAGGCATGTGCATATCCCTAATGATGAGATTAGAAGAATACTTAGGATTAAGAAAGGGATGTGACATGTGAGGAATTAAATAAATGTCATATTTATTTAATTCATTTGATGAAAGAAGGATTACATACATAGGGTATTTAATTATTAATTGAATACCTTAGGGATTTAGAGGAACTTAAGGATATTAATTAAATAATAGCGATATTACTTAATTAATGCAAATAAGGGGATGGTTAGACGAAAGGGGATAAATTTGGATAAATTAAGTGTCCAAATTTAGGTGTCTACAGATTGCTATGCAAAATAATTTGTTTTCACCATTGTGTGAATTGTGTATTATAGAGGTGTCTGAGAGAAATTATTGTGTTCTACGTTTCCCCACAGTATGGTTTTGAAGTATTGTGGATTTCAAGGAAATTTGATAGTGATGATATCTCTCTTTAGATGAATTTCTTTAAGGTTTGGTGCTTCAGAAGTTAGTTTCTTGTGTTATCGTATATGATAGAGTTGTTTGAGTGTACTAGGTGTGTACATTTTTCATGTGAAAGTTGTTGTGAAAGAGTTTATTGGATTTGAAGGTGTTTTTGTAATATTCTCGATCATGTTGAAGTGTTATGTGGTGTCCACAAGTCATCTTTTGATTTTAGGAAACTTGTGTACTTAAATGTCAATGGTGTTAACATAGGTTCGATCGACCTTGGGTGTTTATACTACTTGTAAAGTTTTGGAAGCATGGTGTGGCATGCATGAGTGGATTTAGGTTCTAGCTAAGGTGTGTTGTGGTATTCCTTCATTCCTCTCCACCTTAAGAATGTTTTGGTGTTGACCTAATTTTAATTTGCATGATTGAGGTGCATAGCCAACCTTGGAGAATGGTTTCAAGGTTGAAGATGGTACAAATAAGAGTTGATTTGTTTAGAGATGATAATATAGAAAGGAAAGATGAGTATGATAAAAATTACAGAGTTGTAATGTGTGAATTTGAGAAGTAAAGTGTGATATTCCATGTGTTAGATTACTAAATGTAATGAGCAAAAGGTGTCTACAATTCTTCAATCCAACTGTGAAGGCATTGGTGGCATTGCGGTGGATTTTCCTATTCCATTGATATTTATTTTTTGTGTAGCATTCTTCTCTATCTACTATTCTATTCTAGCAGCGAGCCTTTGGTAGTGAGCCCTTTGACAATGAGGCCTATTGTATTCAGTGTTTATATTACTTTATATTGTGAGTTAATCCTCATCGTGGTTTTTCCTATCTTAGGTTTTCCATATAAATATGGCATCTCTTTGTGCATGGTGTTGGTTTGATTTAGTTTCTATTATTTTCTTTCATGATAAAACATTCTAACAAGATAAAAGGTTGATTAGATTATTGTGGATATAAATGTTTGTGAGCATTTTGAAGTTTTAAGTTACAACTATTTTGGCCCCCTCTTAGTTTTCTTGTGCATTCAAAAAATAGGTGCTTGAATACATATCTATGCAATTTTTATTACAATAGTAGTCCCAATTTCTGGCTTGGTAACCACTAGTATAATGGTGACATAACAAATCATTTCATAATGCAATAAAATTGTCCACATTGATGTTATTTTATGATACAATCATCTATCTATTACATCATCATTGATGGTTACAACAAGAGTTTGGGCTATGAAAGATCACATAAATGATCAACAATAGGAACTTTGAAGAATCAAGGATAACTTGGCCTTTGCCAAAAAATAAATGAAACAATAGGTTAATCAATACAATAGTGAAAATAATTTGAAGGTGAGATATTAGGTTTTCTTTAAGTTGCAATTTTATAATAAATAATCACTAAAAAGAAAAGGAGAATAACAAGTTTTTTCCAAAATATCATAGCCCAAATTAGATTTCCTAGAAGATAGAAATGTAGGGAATGACCTTGACCTACCTCCAACAATAAAATATATCTATTTTTTAAGTCTCAAATTTAAATAAAGCCATTTTCAGACTAGAAAATAATGTAACTTGAGCTAGATGAAGAGAAAAAAGCCATATTGCATCTTGAGTCAATTATCTAGACACACAAAGAAGATAACTAGGACAATCACATAGTACCTCATTAAGTATAATAATTTTTCCTTAACCTATAATTGTCACTGAGTAATGTATGAGGACCCAACCATCATTCACACATACTTACAACAGTCTGAAATGCAACTTAAAAATGATTTAAAACAAATCATGGATCTAAAAGAAGCAAGTTCTATGGTTTCTTATTCAAAATCTCAGGAAATTACATGTAAAAATTAACAAATCTAAAAATAAATTGTTTGTAGGCATATAGGCTGATGGAAACCATTACAAAACTGAAATATGAATGATATAGATCTATTACAAACAACAAAGATCAATGAAAATTTGACCTCAATCCATCCCCTTCTTGTAGCTTCTAGTTCCCTCAATCTACAATCTTCAATGAGAAGTCCCTACTGTAATAAACTTGCAACCTCATTGAAGTCTATTTGCTACTATTCAAACACCTTCAAACCTACAAAAACATGAATTTTTGATCTCCTTCTCCAAGGAATACACCCCCAAATTTGGAACAAACAACCACACAACAAATTGCAAGAAGGTATAAACATACATCATATTATTCAAATTGAAATGGATTACAAACATGGAAGCTCACAAGCCCCCTTCACGCATAGGCTTTCTATATGCAAAAATGTACAGTCATGGAGTCATACATCCTCAAAATCTTGTAGCATCTCCCCTTCTCAACCTACAAAAGCTCCAAATCTCCCTCTCCAAATGACAAGGAATCATAATATTAAAGTTTTAGAATGAGAAAACCATCATGGTTTCCAAAATGACATGCCAAAAAAACCATCCCTCAAAATCCCATGCCCACCTTGAGGAGAAATATGAACATGTTCCAACATGCAAAGTTGGTGTCCCAACATGCAAATGTATGCATATAAACATGTAAGAGCATGCTTACAAAGTGGTCCCCACCAAGAAATGGGATGCCCAAAGAGAATATTCCCCCTTTTATGCCTTTGTAATATTTATCAGAGTAAATACCCATCAAAATTACAATATTTGGATATTTAAAATAATTAATTTCCTACACAACATTAGCCCACATAAACTCTTATTGAAAATTAAAACAAAATAAATTATTTTTGGTTGATGTAAGATTGCTCTTACACCTTTATGCTCCTGCATCACTAAGATATGTGTATTTAAATTATGTCCATCATAAAAATGAAGTAAGTTACATGATCATTTATTTATTCTTTTGTAGGTAGCTGAGAGATCACAGGTGGCACACATGACATATGTATTATTAATGATAGTTGTTAGTTTATTACCATCATACTATGAGTTGTATTCATATTAAATAATTAAGGGGTTATTTCTATTCAATATGGCTTAGTATTCCCAAGTATTATCAAATTTACAACATATTTCATATACTACTATTATCTTTTGTAAGATATTTCGTTAAAAATTACCCTACTAACCACTAACATGGAGTGAATAAAACTACTGGTCTATAATGGAATTTTCGCAACTACCTACTAATCATTGGAGATGTCAAAGAGTGACACATAGCCTAGCCAAAATTAAAACTAATTAGGTAAACAATTAAATAAGAGGGGGGAAAAGTCTACATTGAACTATTGTGGAACCTTAGAATAAACTATCAAATGCAAAGGAAAGGATGAGCTATGAGACTAGAATAATTTGTTTGGACTATGTGTTTGAAAAGAGGTTAATATTTAATACAATGCCAAGAAGACAAGAGATTTGCAAAAAATTAACTCCATTTACTATTAAAATAAATTAATCATTGTAAAGCCTATAAAAATTAAACTCTTTGGCTAACCACCAAGAACAAAGTGTACATTGTATCGATATCTCTATGAAGCTAAAACAAATGGATTTATACACAAAATGCAATTATAATATAAGTGATGCTCATCTAGAAGAACATGACCACATAAAAAGACCTAATGGTTAATCATATAGAGGTGGAGTAAAATACAAGGGCACAAAAAAGGGATATTAATGGGCCTACAAAAGTAAATATCATTTTTATTTTTTTTCCAATTGGCTATAAATGGAATTAGGTGAAAGTAGAGGGCATAAATTAGGTCAGCACGCTTAGTGTGCTGAAAATCAACGAGTCTCATGGTACCACACGGCAGCATGTGCATACTTATTTTCCTATTTATTAACAAAATCCTCAAATGATTAACAAATTTGACGTATTTAGTGTCAAGTCACCTCTCCGGTCACGGCCTGGGTAAAGAATATTTAGCTTGAAAAACCAAAAAATTTCACGTCTTTCATGGAAGATTCCCAACACCTTTTACCACCAACTTATTGCCTTAGACGTTTGTTGGTCCACTTTGTGGAATTTTACAAAATGGCGTATTTGACAGAAGAGAATGTTGAGAAATGTTTTAAATATGGTTAGATTTTGATTAGCCCGTGTTAAAATAAAAAAGAAACATCATTTCCAATGCAACTGCGATGAATAATTTTGTCGCCCTGCGTACTCTAACGCAAGCCGATTTCTCAAGGCCACCAATTCACTTCAAAATCAAACAGCAAAAATATTTAATAATTTGGTACGGAAGAAATCTGACGTCACAATAGACTTTTAGAATATTTAATTCGACATTTTTTTTATTAGCTAAAATGGGTTATATTTTGTAGAGTGATTTTCAGCTGTTTTTTAAAACAAAGAAAAGAAAATGTTATATGTAAGTTTTATTAATGTCTATTTAACAATAATTAATAGTTGAAGTCAAAGTAGTGGTAGACAATTTACAAAGAGAATAGAAATTATGTTAAAGTCTTCGTAACAATAATTGGTAGTTGAGGTCAAAGTAGTTATACATAATTGAGAAACAAGTTAGAAATTAGGTTAAATTCTACTTAACAATGATTGTTATTTGAGGTTAAAGCAGTGGTAGAGAATTCACAACTAGGTTAGAAATTATGTTAAAGTTTATTGAACAATAATTGATAGTTGAGGTCAAAATAATGGCAAAGAATTTAAAACACATCTATAAATAATGTTATTAGCAATACTAGTGTGATGTTTACTTGGTTATATATTGAAAATCTAAATTGTAATAAATGTAATAGTTTTGTATCTAGTTTATGTCTTAATCATTACAATATTATCTTTAGAGAAATTGCTTCTACCTAATGTGGTTGTACAAGTAAGTGCCTATATCCATCTTTCCCCTTCTACTTCTTTTGCTAGTATATTACTCATTGTAGTACTTCCTTATTTCAATTTTGTCCATAAAACTCTCACCTCTACCATAAAAAAAAAAATGAACAAGTTCTATAATGGTAATAGATTTATTGCCCATCACTCCAAGAATTTCTCAAGACATGTCCACCTCCAACATCTATACTAAAACCTCTAGTCTTCCAAGTCACTTTTTTACCACCTTCTTCTCTTGTACTTATTTTCCTAGGGGTCCAAGTATCACCCCATTATTTACACGATTTCCCTCTCAATAGTCTAGAATGCTCAAATTCCATTCATCTATAATGGTATCTCTATTTACCCAATTGTTTTCTTCTTTTCTACTCACTCAATCATTTCCACAATAAAACCCAAACTCACACTCTAATTTGTTCCCCATTTTAAGCATGTAACTTGTCATCCACTCTCCCCTACCTATCAAAGTCATCTTGGCCCTAACCCTAATAATGGTAACTAGACTGTAGAAGAAAGTACCCTTTGCTTGACACGGGAATAATTCATGAGAAATTGTATTAATGAGGTCTTGATTCAAGTGTTTTGAGGCATTTTATGCATCCACACTAGGTCTTGGACCCTTGCAAATTGAATAACATGCTTTTATCGATGTCTTGTAAAGGTGTTGTAAAGTGTTGTAAGATACTTTCACACTTTTCTAGACTTAATGAACCTATTTCTCCCTAATTCAACATTATCAAATGTGTTTAATAACATCATATTACATAATTTGAGTGAACCTAGCTAGATCTCTTGAGTAGGGTTTATCTCTCTTCTTTCCCATGAAACACCCTAAGAGTGCAAGAGTACCCTATAAGCCCTACCCAAAAAACTATAGTTCATTTTGGTGAACCCGCTTTTTTAAATACCTTCTTGTCTGATTTGGAGTCCTTCATCATACATCTAGCTCAGGTATTGATCTTGCATTATGAATTGCATGAATTCATATGCATACTAGGTTTCAAATTTTGCATTCATAAAAAAGTGCATTTAGGTTGGATTATTTGCATCTAAATTCATTTCAATTCTCTGCAATTCTACATTTTTCACTTAGGTTTACATCATAGCACTCAGAAACCATAAAAATCCTTCAAAATTTTCTAAAAATTCTGAAAAATGTCCATATTGGGACTCATTCACCACCCTAGGCGAATCAATCCCTTTTGACCCCCGAAACTACATTTTACAGAACTGAAAACCTTGTTTTTAAGCTTCTATTTGGTGCCTTAACCTACCTATATCAATTGGTTGCATTTTTATAACATGCATTTCACTATATCTCACTTCAAATAGCTCATTTCATGCATTGTTTACATTTCACATTTACATCTCTCACATTTCATTTTTTAGACTATCACATACTATACTCAGCAATTTACTTTGTTTTACATCTTAAAATTAAACATTGCAGTTTATTTGCTTTTGCATAACATGTTCTTTAGATGTGCCTTTGATTTGATTAAACATGGATTTTATAAACATAAAATCCCCTCTTACGAGTTTTATTTTGATTACAACAATGAGGAACATGTTAGTCCAGACAACACCATTACATTACCTATAGGTGCGAATAGAAATGTAAACAATCATAACACATATACTTGTTCTTCTCTTGATACTTCTATTAGTGATGAAGGTATCTTGGTGAAAGAAGTTGCAAGTATTAAAGGTCTTGATTGTCTATTTCCTTATTCCCCTTTAGATGATGTTAGACAACAGGAACATGAGATCATAGGCACATTCCTAAACATCACCTTACCTAGTTTCCATGGTCATGACAATCAATCTTGTCCATCTCCTAATATCCCTCCTTGATGTAAAGAGGATAGGTTGGTGTTAGAAGATATCCCTATTTAGAATCATGACACCCTTGATCCTCCCTTCCTTAATGCTCCTCCCATTTGGGAAAATATATTTGAACACCATAGTGGTCCTTCTCTTGATGTCTCCCCCACTTGTTATGTAGCTACCTCAAACTTGGATGAACATATTACATGCTCTCCTAGTAGGGTAGATAATATGGTACAAGATAATGAGACCTTAGAAGCAACCCACAATCAAATAGAGTCTTCTCCTCCTCTCTCCACTAGCAATCATCAAACACATTCAACCATTAATAACTTCCTTAGTTGCAATGAAGTTATTTTGGATAAACCAAACCTTGATTGTCACGAACATATGGTTTTCTATTCTCCCAAGAACTCCCCTTCTAGGGAGAATATTATAACCCAAGACAAAGATAACATGCCCTTCAAAGACAATAAATACTATCCCCTGTTACGGGATGTTAACATTATTGAACCTCAACTCATCCTTTATCCCCCTTCACATAAACCTCTGCCTCAAACCAAACCTAAATTCGCCCTTTACCCACCTCAAACTAATGTGTCACAGCAACCAATTTATAATATTGTTGCTCATACATATAACACTTGAAATAATCTGCAACCATTGCAACCAACCCCACCCTCCTTACCTTTACCCAATCCACCTAGTGCTCCTCATTACCTCCCACACACAAAGGAGTATGTTCTTGTTGAAAAATTAAAGAATAATCCTACAAAGATTTCCCTTTTGGATTTACTTCATAACTCACCAAATTACCACAATATTCTTCAAACAGCCTTAAAACAAATTGTAGTTCCTCTTGGTACAACTCTGAATGATGTAGTAGCTTTAATCCATCAAATGAATCAAACTAATCCATACATTACTTTCCATCAACATGAACTCCCTCCTTTAGAGTTGCAAAAATAAAATGAAGCTTTCATGATCATTGCTCAATATAATCAGATAGGGATAAAATGAACCCTTATTGATAATGGTTCTGCCCTTAATGTGTGTAGTATGAATCTCCTTGATAAATTGTGTGTTGAAAAGTAACAAATAATACATGATTTCGTATCTATTCAAGGATTTGATAATATAACAAAGCAACTCTTGGTATAATTACTTTGCCTATTATAGATGGGGTTGCTACTTTGCAAACTCCTATTCATTTCATGCCTTATGATCTTTCGTATAATATTATTTTAGGTAGGCCATCGATTCATGAGATGAATGTAGTGCCTTCAACCCTTCATCATACAATGAAATATGTCTATAATGATAACATTTATCAAGTTGAAATAGACCTTGTGCTTGAAAGTTTCTTGCGCCTTGAAAAATGAGCTACAAGTCCTCTGAAACATTTATTCCAACATCCAATATAGACCCTCTTGAAATTGAACAAAACAATGAGGAATCAGTGTCTAAATTATTTGGTGACAATTGGGGATCCTTAGAATTCACACCTTCATATATGAGGGAAAACATAATCACACAAAAGAAAGATAAGAAAAAAGTAGAACCAACCATCATGTCAACACAAAATACATAATACCTTTCAAAAGCACCGACCTCCACTACTTTAAACAAAGAAGAAAACTACACAGTCACCTTTGATGGCGCTTATGATCAACCACCACCCGATCCAAAATAAATGAAGAAGCTTTATGGAAAAGGTTATGAACTCATGAAACAATAGGGATATGGTGGAAAAGGATGTGGTGCTTGAGAACAAGGTATCTGCAACCCTATATAGCTTAACACACAACAAACGACTCATGGTCTTGGTTATTGTCTTTTGTTTGAGATTTCCAAAGCTTTACTCAACATCAACAATCTCACACAACACACTCCTAAATCATCCTTACAACTAGTGGTCTTAAACATCATCCTTTACCAGACATGCAACACACACCTACACCTTCACTTAATGCCAATGTCATCTTGCAAAATGTTCATTATTTAAATTCGTTAGATTTTATACCTTCCTATAATGGGGAGAATAAAATCTCATAATCTAGAGAAACTTGTGTAAGTATGAAAACCAATAAGTTAAGCAAGATGTATCTATGAAAAAAATCACAAGACAACCTTCCACCTTTGATCAAGAAGATATCTTGTTAAGACTCCTCTAAGATCACTTGATCACCCTCCCTCCTAGAACTCAAAATAAATGCTTTTACAAGACTTCACTCTATGCATATCATAGAGTTCATGGACACTCCACTAATGAATGTAAGGATTTGAGTCACAAAATTCAACATTTTTAGGAGTTTGGTATGCTTCCCTATATGAGGGGACCTAATTCCTCTAATTGATATTGATTTTCATTCTAGCATGCATTTCATTAATCATTTCAGATCACCTTTGTCCTACACTAAGTGGGGGCAAGGGGTTTGATAGCCTTGTCCTCATATCTCACTTGTGGTTGTCTCCTTTGGCTAGTCGTTAACCTTTCATGAACACATAAGAGCAAGCTTGGGATGTGGAAAACATGCCTTAAGTTGGCTTGCATATGACATACTTCTCTTTTTCATGGTGTAGCTTATCAAAAACATATGACTTGCCATAGGACTTTCTGAGTAAGCTCTCATGTTCTCCTTCTTCTACTTTAAAGAAATTTCTCATAGTACCAGTGCTCACAGCTACTTTAAAGTGGGGGCATACATCACCACTCACATTTCATTGTGCAATTTTCTTTTTCTTGTGATTTCCTCTCTTGGAAGCATTAGGTACAATGTTTCCCAGGATGAGACCTTGCACTTTTCCTCTCTTGGAAACAATATGAAACCGTTTTCACTTATCCTCTCTTGAATACATTGAACATGACATTCCCTAAGATGAGACATTGAATGAACAAATAAAAATCCCTTTGAACAATCCTTACACTGTTTTGCATTAACAATGTCTATGAGTGTCAAGCCTACGAAGTCTTGCTTACCTTTGAGAGCTCAAAAATCATTTTCCTTTGTGGCACCTTGTTAAAGTTATTAGGAGGTATAACTTTGGTATGGTTTGAGTGAGAAGCCCATGCAACATGACTTTCCCCATAGCCACCTATGTGTTTGAGTCCATACCAACTAGCATATGTTTCTCACCTTTGGGATTTCTCACCCTGCAGACAATCAGAATTTTTGTGCCCCCAAAGTGAGTATGTTGTGGACTTCTCACTCGGTGGAAAACAAAAATATTTGTCACTCCAGAGTGATTATACATCTCTTTTTCTAAACAAGCAATCCTAGATCTAATCCACAACCAGCTGGACAAACAATCAAAGCTTGATCCACCCCTTTTCATTTTCATCTTTCTCTTTCTTGCCATTGCATGATTATGTATCTTGACAGTTTGATTTAGGGTCTTGGATCTTGGGGGCTTGTACAACCTCCTTTGATCTTTTTCATTCTTTTCCATCTAAATCTATACACTTAGATCTCTCTTGAATGTCTACTTTAGTGTGAGTTTGAAGCAAGTTCATCCTCTCACTAAAGTGGGAGCTAAATGCATTGTAGAAAAAAAGTACCCTTTACTTGACATGGGATTAATTCATGATAAATTAACTTAATGAGGTCTTGATTCAGGTGTTTTGAGGCATTATATGAATCCACACTAGGTCATGGACCCTTGGAAATTGAATAACATGCTTTTATCTATGTCTTGTAAAGGTGTTGTAAAGTGTTGTGAGATACTTTCACACTTTTCTATACTTAATGAACCTATTTCTCCCTAATTCAACATTATTAAATGTGTTTAATAACATCATACATTACATAATTTGAGTGAACCTAGTTAGATCTATTGAGTAGGGTTTTTCTCTCTCCTTTAAGGTGAAACATCCTAAGAGTGAAAGAGTGTCCACCTTTGATTAATTATGAATTTTTATTACAATTTTTAAAACATATAAAAACTCATATGTCTGACCACCTTAACTTGGTCAAAACTTCATGAAATTATTAGTTTTTAATCTTATAGTATGCAAAGCATAGAATGTGACACATGTTTCAGATTCAAAAAATGTGTTACCGTTTGAAAGCTATAGATGTTTTTCAATCATCCTATCAATCAAGACTTTAGTCATAATTAAAATAGAAAATGAATAATAATTATTTAGTAAATTTAGAGTAAATCATAATTTATTCTAGTGGAAAGATGGGAATCTCCTTTAAAAACCCTTTTTGTTTCATCAATTTTGGGTAAAAAGAAGTCATCAGCCACATACCCTACACATACCCATCATATCACCACTTTTTGGACCATCATATCAGCCACATACCCTACACATACCCATTCTCTACCTTAATTTTTTTCTTGAACTTTACAAGATGTAATATTTGAGCTATATATGGTCATGCAATTTTTTCCTTTGAAATTTTTAATTTTACTTAACTTCTATGAAAACTATAGCACCAATCTCTTTCTTGATGAATTCCTTGGTAGTTTAGTTTTGTTGTGAAGAAATTCTAGCCGATTTTCAAAACCATAAGAAGAGCTAGCTCTTTAATTACTACAAATTTTATTTCAAATGAAGTCAAATATTATCATATTTTGCATATTGGTAATAGGGGCATATGAAATTTCAATCTTGAATGCCAAATTATTTTTTGGCATTCTTGATGGGACCTAACCGTACTCATGTTCAATTCTCAATTGATCAAGGATCAAATTCATATATTGCAGTTTATGGAAGCTAATAAAATTTATATGCATAGATAAATATTTTTACAAGGAAGTTACTATTCACTTGATGGTGTCCTAGTAGTCCATTACAATAGTAAATATGTCAATGTTCTAAGAAATGTTAAAAGTAGTGACTCATTTCTATGAATATGGTTTCATTTATCCCTCAAATTAGAATGTGGCCATTTTGTTCCTTCCTTTTTTCACATAGAGGAAGTAGAAAGAATGATAAATATTACTATAGGCTAGCTCCATTTCTATTTTGGATCAACTTGGAAACTTTCTCTATAATTGATTCAAAGAGTATAAAATATAGGTTCTCTCCTTCAATCCTTCATAAAAATTAAAATATTCCCCATGGAATACATGTATGCATGATTTCATTTTTATATTTCTACACATATTGGAAGAGGTTTCACATAAATGTTTAACGCCCCTAAGATTTGTATTTTTTGTATTTTGAAAAGGATTTAAACAATAAAATTTCTATCTAAATTCATAAAATAGAGGTAGTCAAAATCATTTTGAATTATATGATCTGTTTACTTAAGTTAAGGAGATCTTCATAGGCCCAAGAAGGTTACCCTCATTCCCAAATAAGTTTAATTTTCTCTAGAAAAAATATATCCTAAAGTAATTGAAACTACATAAGCACACACTTTGAATGCATGACCATTCCACCAATTAATTTAGTTAGGTGAAATAAAATGAATGAGATAAAATTTCTAACTAAACATGTCTTATATAAACTTACAAGGATAGAGAATCAGGCCACTAATACAAGTAGACATGCTAGCATTCTTTTCTTCTTTCAAAAACAACTCTTCATGACAATTGCACTATCAAAATAACCTCCCATATTTTGTGTAATATTAAATCCATTTTCTCAAAAACCTACATCATGTTATAATTATGAAAAACACAAGCCACAGGATCAAGCAATGAACAATGACACCATCCACACAAGAGATTTGCAAACAATATGTGCAATATTCCTCAACAAGAAAAAGATATAGAATGAACCTCAATAATCTTCAGGGAAGAAAAGGGTCCTCAAAGGTTGATAGTTTGAGAGTAAATCTCTAGAGTGATAATAAAATGAGGGTTAAGTGTTATATAGGAGCAACCCTAAATGGTAAAGGGACTGGATTAGGACAAGTGTCAACATCACATGTGATGAGACATAATGATATAATAATAGCTTTAGATAATATAGAAAATCTGTTAGTTAACTTAATAACTTAGAACACCTAAGTTTAGCTTAAGTGCATGAGAATAAATTATATTAATAATCAATTAAAGTTTAATTAATTATGAGCTAATGTGTGATAACTCTAACACCCCCCTTTAAGATGAACTTATAAAGTAGCTAAAAAACCTAAAGAGAATATATGATGGGTCCCAAAAAATAATGCTCTGTGAGGTACCCATGGACAAACAAAAGAATCTCTCAAAACTAGAGAAAAAGGAGAAAACCACTGTACAAGAAAACTCCTCTCCAAAAGAGAGAAAGATAAATGAAGGAATGAAAAATCCTCCAAATCAAGGTTAAGGACTAAGAAGCCTCCAAGAAATAAAATGTCCTAAAAAATAGGGAACATGTATAACATCACTGAAGAATGAAGAAGCTATAGACAATTGTCGAATGATGACTTATATGGTTCTAAAATGAGGAAACTGATTTAAAACAAACAATGATCATGATCAAGATAAAAAGAATCTACATGAGTGCCCTCAATGGTACTACTCAAATCAGATGAATAACAAAGGAAAACATCTAGAAGTCGATGATTTAAATGTCAAGATCAAGGAGACTATATAATCTACATCAGTACCCCCAATGAAACTACTCGAATTAGATGGAAAACAAAGGTAAACATCAAAAAGTTGAAGATACAGTGGTACATGAATCTAAATGAGTGACCCCAATGACACTACTCAACATGCAAGTAAATAATATAGGTACCAAATATTCTCAAGCACACTGGTCAGATGAGATGCAATAATCTGCATGAGTGTCCCCAATGACACTACTTTAATCAGATGGTAAACAAAGGATAACATCTGGAACTCAAAGATACAAACAACACATAAAACTGTATGAGTGAGCAAAAAATGACACTACTCAACATGCAAGGTGCAAGTTGAAAATATAGGTACTAGTAGTCTCTAATCAAATGATAATAGAAGATTACCTCCAAAAATAGGAATTGAAGAATGTCCATATCATAAATGGTCCAACTCATTGAAGTGCACGTAACCAAAAGTTTATGTACACTACATTTGAAAGTACATAGGAACAAGAACTAGATACATAAATCACTCAAAACTATGAAACCATGGAAGCGTTGACACCAATAGTAGAAACTGCCCATAATGATGAAAAGGAAGAGCCATGATAGGTACACTAAAACTGTGTGAAACCAATAAGTGCATATAGGAGAAACAACTTGTAAATAAAATAGTGTGCAAACTAAGGCACACACACATGAGCCAAGAATCACTAGTATTCACTATTATTGTGGAAGGCAAACATCAACCCGCCCAAGGCACTTTATATTATAGTGTGAATAAAAAAGGCACAATAGGATGTGTGAAATCCCCAAACATTATACATCACAATGAAACTTTATCTCAGTGCATCTACAAAAGAGAATGTGCATGAAAAATATTTCTACAATGCCTAAATAGGATAAAATATTATAAATACATATAGAACTGCCAAAAATCAGTCATCCCATGTAAATAAAAAATTTCTAGGATCTAAGACGTCCAAGTAATTCACCAAAGTGTGAAAACACAAAAAACTAAATAAAATGTACCTAGAGAGCAATCTAGAAAATGTGCATGGATGTAACTGAAGATCTATGAAAGATGGTTCCACTATTGTTGGAATCATGAAAAATGGAGAAATTGGTCAAAAGTTACAAGCTCAGGACTAGAAACAATGCCTCTAACTTTAATAGGTTGTTGAATGCACCACCTAAAAATTCAAGTTATGAGACCCACACTAATGAAAAGTTGGTGGAACTATATTTTTCATGATATCTTGTTTACTAAAATCTGACATTGTACACCCAAGTTATGGCCAAAAGAAAAAAAATGCCCCTTTGGAGAATACTTCCTGCATCATTGAAAAAAGCATATGTTGGGTGAAAAAATATTTGGACACCAAAAAGAATAGTTTATGGATGGAAAAAATAGCAGGTCATCGTAAATAGTTGAATTTGCAGGTAAACATGAGACTCACCATGAAAAATTTGAAGATTCCTAAAAAGAAATAGTTTGCAAAAAAACCATTGGGTGGTTTGAATAGAGCATCGACCAACATTAATGTCGCCAATTTTCCAAAGTATTTTTGTACTTTTTGTAGATCAACACATTAAATATAAAGTCAGTGGCCAAAATAAATACAAACTCCCTCTTAAAAATTTCAACCAACTTCCTTTTTTTAATGACTTTTTCTTTGAAAAATTCTCAATTTAAAAAAAAACAAAAAACAAAAAATCCATGCCTTTTAAATTTTTATTTCTTGGAAATGGTGTGCAAGAATTTTTATATAGGCCCCTATATAAAAAATTTCCTCATAAGCTTTCGATGTCAAATATAGGCCAATTTATAGTGAAAACTCATAGAATAGGCCTTCTAAATCAAATAGTGAGGTCCTTTTTGTGCCAAAATGCACCAAAATTGCTACTACCCTCTATATCTAAAAAAAAACCACTTCAAACCCTCGTAAATCTCACTTTAGGAGTCCAAATCAAGCCAAAAAAAAAAGAAAATATGATTTTTTGGATAGCTCTAAATCCAATGGTGATGTCTTTTTCACACCAAAATGCACCAGAAATTCTCCCACCTCAAAAATTTACAAAAAAAAGAAAATGGGATTCAGCATCTAAAGCTTATAAGCCTCTTCGAAGAAAAAATTCTCATAAATCAAGAAGGGGTTCGATGAATCCACACTCTGATACCATGTTAGAATTGTGAAAAAGAAAAGCCACATGATGAAATATCAAAGAAAGACACCTTCCACACAAGAGATCTACAAAAAATATGTGCAATATTCATCAACAAGAAAAAGCTACAAAATGAACCTCAAGAATCTTCAAGTAAAATAAAAGTTGTCAAAGGTAATTGAGAGTTTGAGAGTAAATCTATAGAGTGATAATACAATGAGGGTTGAGTACTATATAGGACCAACTCTTTATCATAAAGGGATTATATAAGGACAAGTGTCAACATCACATCTGATGATACATAATTATCTAATAATAGCTCAATTTAGTTAACATAGAAAAGCACTTAGTTAACTTAATAAAGAACTCCTAATTTTAGCTTAAGTGCATGAGAATAAATTAGAACTAATAATCAATTAAAGGTTAAAATTAATTATTCACTAATGCATGATAACTGTAGCACATCACACACCATCAAATAGGCAATATGAAAATATTGTACGCGTGTTAACATATAAAAAAAAATAGTAAGACATTACTATCTTTTGGAGAAGTAAGAAGATATAGTTTTTAGAAGCAAGAAAAATTGACAAGTGGCCCTAAAAAAGTGAACCATGTAGGAATCCATATATGAGGGCATTATATAGATCACCATTTCATCACATATGAAAATGATCCAAAGTACATAATAGAAATAAACCTCTCATTTTTAAAGGATGAAGACAAAAAAATGGTAGGATATCATTAGTAACGAAATAGTAAAATAAAATAAGAACTCTTTTAATGAGTTTCCAAATTATGTATAAGATAATACTAATCCAATTTGAGAAAATAATGCCTACATTCTAAGGAAAATTAATGTTTATGAATAGAAAATAAAAAAAATATGATGAAATCAAAGCATTGGATCCCAATAAGCACCTCTTGTTCATGGATAATGATGATCATTTGGCCCTTGAATCATTTCATGCATCAAACAATGGATTTAAATGGATTACCCTTGATGTGAACAATTGTCCATGATATCGATACCATGATCAAGATTGTTTAGCCATGTCCATGAAAAATGATTCTAGATACATTTCATGGTATATTGTTTCCTCTTATTTTCCTAGATTCCAAGACTTTTGATATCTCAAAAAAATACACCAACTTATGCATTATGCTCATTAAATGCAAATTCATCACTAAAATAAAGGTAATGATGTTAATGTTTTTCAACAAATAAAAGTGATTCCATTAAATTTCTTATCACAAAGATGTATGATCTTGTAACTTATCAATGTTTAGGTAAATTATCAAATAGACAATTCATTATTGTTTATGGTTTCAACTATGAGCACAAAAAGAAATTAAAATTTGTCACATTATGGGTATGTGCAAGGTTATGATGGGCCAAAAAGTGGCAATATGATGGGTATGTGGCTAACGACTATTTTCTTACCCACAATTGATGAAACGAAAAGGGTTTTTAAAGGAGATTCTCAGCTTTCCACCGATATAAATTATGCTTTACTTTGAATTTAATAAGTAATTATTATTCATTTTCTATTCAAATTATGACTAAAGTCCTAATTGATAGGCCGATTAAAAAACATCTATAGCTTTCAAACAGTATCACATTTTTTGAATCCAAAACATGCGTCACATTCTATGTTTCGCATACTATAGGATTAAAAAAAGAAAATTGAATTTCATGAAGTTTTGACCAAGTTAAGGTGGTCGGACATACAAGTTTTTATATTTTTAAAAAGTTGTAATAAAAAATTCATAATTGATTATTTACTTGGAAAAAAATTACAAAAAAATATGCATCACATTGGGGCATGAGTCTTCCACTTATATCTAAAATCTTATAAATAAATATTATCATTTTATTATGGTTAGGGTGGTCAGACAGATACCTACATCTTATTTTTTCCCTGAAATTTAAGTACCACTGCATTGAAATTTCAAATTTTTACCAAAAATTTTTTGTTTTTTTTTTAAAAACCTAGTAGTTTAGAAATTACATTCAATTTTCTACAAATTCTATTCTTACATATTTTTGAAATAATATAGATAACTTATTCAAATTTTTACGTCAAGTTGCCTATCTCTGATTTTTTTGAAATTTTTACCATTTAAGGGCCTATTTTTTCCATGATGATCCTGCACATACCCTTATATAAGAATGGAAAATATAAAATTAATATGCTTTTTAAAAAAATATCAAAAGAACCTCACATTGAATACAATGAATTTATTTACTCAATATTCTAATAATGTTGATTCTCAATTCATAATAATAGCATCAATGATTCTTAAATTAAGAAATCTACATAGTTATTCTTCTTTTGAAATGATTCATAAAAATGAACAATGAAATGATAAATTTCTAGATTTATAAAAGACTATATGAATTGTGGAGATATGATATTAAGGTATTTATAAAATAGTAACGTACATTTCCATTTCAAACTCATGAGAAGATGATAATAAATGTATTAATTAAATAAATAGAAAAAAACATGAGGAAGCTACTAGTGTGAACCCATTTTTATTTTTATATCAAAGGTTAAAACCCCTCTCATGCAATTAATATAGAGTTTTTATTTTGGGGATGACATCTCCCATATGTGGCCAGGTTATTGTTTCATACCACCAATCAAAAGTGTTTTCCCCTGATTTAAAAATAAATGATAATCAATAATGATGATAATTAAGAATGAAATGAAAATTTTATTTAGTAATTTATTTGAATAATTAATTAGATCATATTACCTAAATAAGAAATGAAAATTTAATTTAATCAAATAATTAAAATAAATAATAACAATGATAAATGATATAATGATATTAATGGATATTAATTATATTAAATATTTATAATGGAAAATTATTGAATTGATAATAGGAGGGTAATTTATTATAATTAATTATTGTTTAATAATGGTTAGATGAATAATTTTAGCATTATTATTTGACCCTCTCTAAAACAATGTTTGAAGTAATATTGTTTTGAGGAAATCAATGGTAGCTAAAAGAACAATCATTAGAGATAAATATAGTGATGATATTCATGAATTGGGTACAAGAAGAAATAGTGTAGTAATAAGTGGGAAGAATGATAGCTCTCCAAGAGGTTTTCCATGCAAAAAATGCATGGCTTGGCTCTTGGTAGAAGATACATGAATACCATGTTAGATGCAAGATGAAAAAAAATTAAAAGATAAAAGTAACAAACATGATTATGGATGAAATTAGGTTGGATATATTATTTTAACATTATAAATTGTCATTCTTGATAAATTCACACTAGGTTTAGCTCCCCCCTTATATCCTTTGGCCTTATTATGTTGTTAAATTACTTGTTTTATGGTCATCTTCGAAAAATCAAATTGAATTGGTAATTATTATTTAATATTTATTTAACAACACTCAAAGATCCAATATTGTTCTAGACTAGTTAGATTTCTAACAACCTTGTCTATCCTACTTCATCACCAATTTAAGTATGTTAATGTTGAAATTTTAACATTTAAAAATTCAAATTTATTTATTAGCTTTTGATAATTAATTATGTAGTAAATAAATAAATACATATAAATATAAGTAGTTTTCAACATTTGATAACATAGTAACTTGGAATCACAATTGGGATGATACTATAAAAATGGGAGTTACACACCTCATAAGAATTAAGTTATCAACCCTAAACCTAGATATAATTCAATACTACAAGACATATCAATGTGAATTTTTCATTGCTAAAAGGATCAAAATCTTAAAAACCAAAGAGAACTTATTTATTAGAGTCTATCTAGAATTGAAGGAAGGTAGCACCTAAATAGTAGTTTGGAAGATATGTATGTAGAAATCTAAGAGACTACTATAAAGCCTCCTCTCCCTTATAAGTCCTTAAATCATGCAATGTACACTTTTTATCCAAAAAGAATAATGAATTATAAATTTAAGAATAAACTTTAAGGTTGGTGCTAGAGTGAATGAAATATAAGATATGAGTAAATATTTATACAAAGTATTCAAGCTAAAGAAAGTGTTAAAAGAGTCTAATACTAATAAAACTTAGGAAAAGTTATGAAATTGAAGCCATAGGTCACCTACATCATATTATGATACAATTAGCATTTAGAAAGGAGAGAACCCAAAGCTCAGAGAGTGGAAGAGGAGGTTGAAAATTCGTTGTATACAAAATTTAGTCGTGGATCATTTTACAAGGTTCATACTCATGAGTTTAGTTTTCCATGGCCAGTTCCTCCCCCCATTTAATTAAAATTTTGTCCTAAAACTCATTATGTTTTCATTGAAGTAGATTTAATATCTGTACTCCCGAAAGAATAATTAGAGAAATTTTGAGAGATAACATGAGATATCCTCCAAAAATAGTTTGAGATGGAATACAAGATTTCAAGGTATCTGAAATTAGATACTTAATAACCCACATCATTATATGTAGTGGCCACATTTTCCCTACATGGATTCCCTTCACATTGAAGAAAATACATGGTTCAGTATATTCTAAAAATATCACAAGAAACTAACATTTTTAAGGAATAAGTTACTCTAGACACATAGCTTTTTCTCAAGGAGAAAAGGGTGAAAATTAGTTTTCTTAAAAAAATCCAATCCAAAAGAGAAGTAAATGGAAAAAAAAAATTTAACCTTGGTCCCAGCTCTGCTAGCTTATGTAGCAATTCCCTCTTATGTATTCATAGATACTTATTCCCTTAGTTTTTTTCCAATTCTTGTATGGGGTTAGTTTCCCTTATCTCACACTCTCCCAAAGTTTAATATTTGGTTACTCTTGAGCTTAGTAGTACTTTTATTTCATTCATATCTGTAATGTCAAGTACTCCAATATATCTTCTTTAAAATTCCTCACCTACCTTGTCTTAAATTTTAGTATTTTTTTCCACTTGATATGTACACTACACCAATCATCTCTACCACTTTGCATAAATTCATTCAACCTATGACCTTTCTCTCTACTAGTATTCATGATCCATTCAACCTTGCACCGAATTTTATAGTAGACGTATTTGAAAATAGGTCATATTTCCTTATGTTGTACCCTTGGGAATTTTTTATCCATAGAATCAACTAGTTCCCATCAAATAGGTACCTACAAATAAAATCCACAAAAGTGACCTAGTAGACCAAGATGTAGATATAGAAATAAAACATATAAAGGGAACTTGTACACAATCCCATTTTATATATTTACGATCTAACTAAATAAACTCTCATGTTGTCTCATATCATAGCTAGTTTTAATAAAATACAATGAATGATGCACCTAATGGACTATTTAGCACATGTAATAAGGGTGAATTGAGGTCAATATCATCTTATGGATTGAGTTGAATTTTTTTATGAGATACAAAATATGCTAATCAAAAACTTCGTATAAATGAATAGAGAATTTCCAAAAAGATAGACTAAACTTAGAAAACCCCTAGAATCAATAAATGAGATCCAAGGCAATATAAATTCTAAAAAGAAAGAGATTTCCATTCTCAACAAGGAGCTTTTATTGTAGCCCCTAGCTAAGAGAGTAAAAAAATATTAGACATAGACAAACCATATTGATTTGTAATTAGTGATAGACAAGTTGGGGCTTACCTTGGAAGGATTCTACCAAGAGTTTACAATTAAAAATTTATGGGAAAATAAGTGATCTAATATTAAGGATCTCAAGAATTTAACTTATGCATTAAAATTAGATGTTTAGTTACAATATGTGATGGTTCAACAATTACGTCAAAAATTTCAAGTAGAATAGAAAACAACTTCATTGATCGTATTGGTGAAAGAGCCATATGCATATTATTTCTGAAGAATTTTGACAATCATTGAAAAACTTGACCCTATCATAAAAATTTTATCTTCCACTTAGATGCTAAGAAAACATGTCAAATTAGTGGTTGATAGTAAACTCCTATAACTATTAATTAAGATCTTCTAGGCTCAATATCTAGAGAAATTATATATCTTACATAATTAATTTGTGCTCACCATCATTAATAATAAGAGGAAAAAATAGCAAGGATTGATGAGCTATTGTAATGTAGAAAAATGTATCCCTTTACATTTTCACACTTGTTTAGGCCCTCTTTGCTAAAATTTGGCTTATTTATGCCTTGTTTGGTCCCATTTTGCATCCACAAGACTTATTAACTGCATCTTTCCATGTATAATCCTGAAACTTATCAAATAACCAATCATAATTCAATGTTTTTGGGTTGTGTATTCTAGATCTAGTGATCTGGGACTCATACACTGCATTGGGCATATGGGTCCCACCTAGGTTTCAAGGCTTGATTTTGTATATTGCATTAAACTTAACTTTTCTTGAAGTTTTTATCCCAAGTTTAAGCTATTGGGACTCATATGCCCCAACTGGTGTATGAGTCCTACTTTATCTTGGACTTATTTTAAATTCAATTCTTGGTGGGATTTTATTATCCTAGATCTGATGTCAGCTTATAGTGTTGTAATTTTGGGAAATTTGGCATAAGTAAGTATAAATACAAGGTTATTTCACTTAGTTTCATCTAGTAATTTTAAGTCAAGCTTCCTAATATTTCGAAAGAGCCTTATAGAGCATTCAAGGGAATTTCTAAGGCATTCAAGGGCATATTTATAGAAGATTATTCCAATAATCAAGAGTCATTTCATCATGTCAAAGGATTGATGCATCATGCATGTGGTTTTGAGTTATGTTGTGATGTATTGTTCAAGATCAATTCAAGTATTCAAATGTGACCCAACAATTTTGTGGGTTGGCTATTGACTTCTCTTGCACTCTTAGGATCTTTCACCTAAAAGGAGAGAGATAGAACCCCAAAATTGAAGTGGTTCACTCAAATAGAGGATTGTATGATGTGAGTGTGACTAAATGCAATGTTTTAAATGAAACTAACTAATGAAATTGATTGACTATTGATGTAAAGCCTATAAAATATGCAACGTTTGAAAACATAGTGAGATATGCAAGAATGAACTAAAACATGAACAAATGCAAAACAAAATTGAAAGAAGGTAGAATAGAGTGCACCTGGGAAATGAATGTTGAATTTGGAATGATTTGAATATTGGCAGAAATCAGTGAAAATCTCTAGTGGGACTCATTTTCCACTAATGGAGAATCAGTCCTACTATTGGTAAAAACTCCTAAAAACTAGTTTCCAATTATTGGGAACTAGAATCTAACAAAATCTACTTTTTCAGCCTTAAGGTGGGACTCATTTTCTATTGATGGTGAATGATTCCTCTCCCAAAATTTTGTGAAATCAAAGGTTAATTTTGTAGCTCCAGATCTGCACTTGTCTTCTTGTTGGGTTGACAGAGTCAAATCTACATAAAACAAACTGTAGGTTGTCTGCAAGCTTGAAATAGGGTTTATTTGACTTGAAACACTTTGTTGAATTCTTGACCACCTTTCAACACCTAATTGCTTGAAAATTTTACATACAAAATTTTGCAAACACACATGCAAAAGGGGGAAAATGGTTAAGGGTTAGAGTATAGGGATTTGCCTTGGCCAAATCCCACTTTGGCAATCAAACCCTTAACGAAAAAATGGAATTAAATGAACAAGGAAATATGAATAAAAAACATGCAAATGTCCTAAAATCACCACAACCTTGTTGAAGATATGTAAAGTTATGTCAATGGCTGCTCGAAGAGGATTGATTGATGCCTGATTGAATGATGCAAAGTGCTTGAATGCTAATTGATGAATTCAAGTGAATTTGATGATTGAGAGATTGTAGGAGATTAGATGTAAAATGAGAAGAAAAAAACTTATTTATACACTCTTCTTCCCTAATAACCCAATGATACATCATCACAGGACGAAATAACTTAATTTTGAATAAAAAACCAAAATAAAATTTGAATTACTTTTATTTTGGAGCCAAGAGGGACTCATTCATCACCCATGGTGAATGGAATCCACCTTGGGCTTGTAAGTGGGTTATGGGAATTAAGTTACATGTAATGTTATTTGTCAGGTTTAGATTCAAAAGTACACTTAATTAAGTCTTATGAGTGCAAAGGGATCAAATATAGCATAAGAAAGGTGCAAATAGTGAAATTAAGCCTAGAAAAATGTGAAATCTTGTTACAAGACTTTACAAAAGCTTAAAGTAGGACTTGATAAGGGATGGAAATGTGATTTTTGGGTGAATTATAATGAAAAGAGTCTCGAAAAGTGTAGAAATGTGTTACAACACTTCACAACACCTTCACAAGATGTCATATTTTGAATATTTAGGACCTAATGTGAATTCATAAGTTACATTGCAACATTAAATCAAAGAAATTACAAGTCAAACATCATAGGAGAAAGACCTAAAAGACCATGAAAATGTTAGTAATCCATTTTTCCATGGTACATTTAGCCCCCACTTTATAGAGAGAATGAAATTGCTTCAAACTCACACTGAAGTATCCATGCATATTGAGAGGGATCCAAATGCACTTATGTTAGCAAGATGTAATGAAAATGATCAAGAGGGATGATCAATCCCCGAGGATGAATATCCCATGTAAAACTAAACATAAGAATAGAGGAATGCAAGTGAGAAAGAAAGAGAAAATGGAGAATCGAATCAAGCTTCAATTGTCTATCCAACTAGTTGTGCATTAGATCTAGATTGTTTGTGTGAATAATAGAATGCATACTCACTCTAGGGTGACAAAATTCATGGTGGTTTGCTAGGTGAGAAAACCCAAAAAGGTGAAGTACATACACTAGTTAGTATGCACTCATAAACACATAGGTGGCTATGGGGAAAGTCGTGCCACTAAATGGGCTTCCCACTCAACTATATTAAAGTTATACCTCCTGATAACTTTAACAAGGCACTACAAGGGAAAAATGTTGGTTCTTGCTTCATGAGACATGCAAAGCTTCATTTTCTTAGAACTCATGAATAGAGAGCAAGGTACCACAAGCATGCAAGTTGCCTTATGTAAGGTGGAAAAAATGTAAAATGCAAAAATATAACATGTAAAATGTAAAAGATGTTCAAAGGAGTCTTTTTAAATTCATCCAAGGTCTGTCACTTAGGGAACATTGTGTCTAATGTCTTCAAGAGAGGACGAATCAAAGAATAAAATATTCACAACTTAGGGGATGTTGTGAGTCACATTAGGCCACTAAGAGGAATGTAATATGATAATATATATCACACAAGTATGAAGGACAACATACCCAATGTCATCCAAAAAGTTACAAACACATCGTATGAAGTGACAAGGCTGCACTAAGAACCAAGAATGCAAATGAATTATGCCAATGTATGCCCCCAATTTTAAAGGAATTGCTACACATCGCTCTTTGAGAAATTGCTTTAAAGTAGCAAAGGAAAAATGCAAAAAAAAGACACAAGAGCTAACTTGGAAATCCCTTATGCCAAGTCATATGTTTCGAAGTTAGGCTACTTCATGTAAACGAAGAAAGAAAACAAAAGAAAAGGAGGATTGCGCCCCAAAAAAGAACATAAGAAACACATAAGGGATCTATGGATTTGGGTTCAGTATGTTCATTGTTGTAATGTTTTTATTAAAGATCTTCAAACTATCATCATTCCCTAAAGCACATAGAATTGGAAGAATGACACAAAGAGAGAAAAAATAAAAGAAAAAAGAAGTTGATTTTGGGTCAACATGGAAGAGACATTGCAGTCTCAACACTTTGCATCATCACCAAAAGGAAAACACAAGCGAAATGAAAAAAAAAAAGGAAAAGGAAAATCTTTTGGGTCAACATGAAGGAGACATTTTAGTCTCAATGCCTTGCGTTATCTCCAAAAGGAAAAACAAAAGAAAAGATAAAAAAAGGAAAAGGAAAAGGGACCATTTGGGTCAAAATGGAAGAGACATAGGGTTTCTCAATTCTTTTCATCATCCCCAAAGGAGAAACGAAAAAAAAAGAAAAAGAAAAAAATGCCAAATATATGACATATAGAAGAATAGAAGTACAAATAGAGGAATTTCACAAAGTAAGAGAACATCAAACACACTATATAGGGGAACACGATACACACATACAATTAACCAAAGAAAAGGGAAAATGTAAAAAGACTAGGAAAGCGAATGCAAGTCAACCATCTAACAAGTCATCTGCCTCCCAGTCATGTTCAATATAATGTGAGGGCGGTTGACTGTCCAAAAGAAGAATTGCAAGTGTTGAAAAAGGGGAAGTGCTAGGTTCTTCACTTGGTGTAGCGGATTTATCATTTAAGCTCATGAATGGATGATGAAAATAAAGAATTTAAATTGTTATGCACTTCTTCATCGATTTTAGTGATCTCCTTATCCTCATCATCATCTAGGTTAGTCATAACATGAGGACTAATGGTAATTTATAAGGAAGGATGTATCAAGAGTTGTGGCTATTGGATATGACCATTTTGTTGTGAGGCTTTGAATGTACTATCTTTTGGCAGGTTACAAGGATGAGGGTGATCATTTATTGCTTTTGTCAAAGGAAGAGGTTGATTTTCTTTGTTATTTTTCATTTTCATTTTACGAGCAAGGAGACGATGATGACGCCTACGCTCCCTAGCACAAAGCTTTCGCTTAATTTTATTTTGAAGCTATTGAGGTGTAAGAGCGGTTTGATCCAACATAGGTTCCTTTTCTTCTAGAGGGTGAAGAATGGAAGAAACTGAAGAAGATGGGTCAATCACTATCTCTTTGGCTTTATAGACTTGTTTAATGTGAGGAATGACAGGATTGGTTTCATTTTCTCTTGGGCATTTAAATGAGGAAGGGGAAGTGTATATGATTGGGTGCTCATGGGGTTGTATTATTTCTTTAGTTTTAGAATCAGGCTGAAGCATGGTTTCATCAAGAATAAGAGTAGCAAAAATGGACGGGTACATGTTACAGAGAGATAATTTGGCTAGTCATTTGAATTTGAACTTTTCATAGGTTATGAAAAAGAAGTCCTTTTGAAGGGTGATGGGTTCCATAGGTTCCAGCCAAAAGGATTCTAAGGAAAAATTACCTTTAAAGGACAATGGATTAAAGCCACTATGGTGTATGGTAAATATTCCATTGCCATGTGGAAACTTCAAACATTTGTGAACAACTAAAGGAACAACATTCATCGAGTGAAGCCAACGATGACCTAGCCGCAAATGAAACTAATCCAATTGTGGAATGATAGAAAATGATACCTACAAAGTTTTGGCTCCTATCTGTAATGGGAGTATGATTGATCCCATCGTAGGGAATGCAAAACTAGTATGTGTTTTAATCCATGTAGTTGGTTTATTATAATCATCTTGATATAGATCATGTAATACCAAAAAATATTCTATGATCACATTCTTGTAGTAGGTGGGATCTATTAATATCCCATTGGTGGGATTATCATAGATTCTACTAGCTATGTAAAGAGGACCATCATGAAGTTGTTTAAGTATATCATGAGAAGAAAATTAATATTAAGAGATTTGTTGGTTGGGCCCTTACAAGGGATAACGTCTATCATACCCACAAGTTCATCAATAGGATTTACTTGGGTAACATTTGGAGTTAGATCATGTTGTCCATTATTTGTATCAATGTTCATCACATGAGTGTTTGAAGTTTCACAAGCCTTGAAAAATGAAACATTGTGTTTAGGAATAGTATTGGTGAAAATTTGTAAATTATGGTTAAGGGGTGCAACAGACTTATTTCCTTGATCATTAACACTTGCAATGGAAAAACAAGTAGAGTCAATGAGGTCTTGAACCAAGTGTTTGAGAAACTTACATTGTTCAGTGTCATGTCCATTTTTGGTGATGAAAATGATAATAAGCATTAGGTTTAAAGGTGGGTGGTAAAGGCTTGGTGGTATCAAGTGGTTTAATGGTAGGAAAAGTGATAATTTGTTGTTGGAGAAATTTGTTTATTGTGTTATGGAGAGTATTAGGAAAGGGGGTAAATTGTCTCTTCAGTTTCCCATAGGTAAAGGGAACCACTACTTTAATAGTTTCCACTTGACTCGGAACAAGTTGGGTTGGTTGTAGAGAAGACAAATTGAGCTTTAAAAAGCCTCTATTTTGTTTTCTAAAGTTTTTTACGTTGTTTGGCTTGTTTTGCTTAGAATTTTCAGCCTGATTAGAAGTGGACTTTGAATCATGACTAGAAACTAAGTTGTGGTAGTCATAAAGGGTTGTGTATAAATGCATGAACGAAGAAAATTTCATCATAGTTAACTTATCCTAAAGGTGAGTGTGCAATTTTTCGATAAAAATATTTGTAGATGTGAATCAAGAATCTTGACATCAACTTGAGCATACAATGACTACTAACATGAAATGAAATCAATTACTTTTTCATCTGCATTTTTTTTGCATCGCATTAAATTAGCCACAATATTTTTGGGAGTCATATGAACCTGGAAATGGCTTATAAAGGAATCCACAAGTTCATTAAATGATCGGATGGAATGATTGGGTAAGTTTGAAAACCACTCTAATGCAATGTCTTTTAAGGTCCTAGGAAAATTTTTGGCTAATAGTTTATCATTGAGGAAAAAGTTATTGCACAAGGTTGTATAGGCATTAACATGATTAGTAGGATCTCCTTTACCTCTATACTTCTCAATCCTAGGCATCTCAATTCCCTTTGGGATCTGTGTTCTCAAGATCTCTAGAGATAATGGGCTAGTATGGACATGATATGGGGGTGGAGAATTTTGACTTTGGATAATGGTGGATATTTTTTGTTGCATGGATGAAATAGTGTTAAAGAGTTTTGTAATGAGGGGATCGGTGTAAGTGGTATGAGGGGGAAGGGAAAATGGAGTGTATGTAATGTGAGGGGAAGTAAAAGGGACACTAAGAGGGGTGAAGGTAGAAGATGGAACATTTGATGCCACAAAAGAACTAGATATGCTAGTTGGAATAACGAAAGAAGGAGTCACATGAATAACCTGTTGCATGGTTGTTGTAACTTGAGGAGTGGTATAGGTTGGTATGGATGTTATGGTTGAAGGAGGAGGAATGCGAGATCCTCCTTGGCTGGCAACAATGTTTGCTAATTGGGATGTGGAAGGAGCATGTTTATTGTATATCTTAGCTATTCTTTTCATAACTTGTAAACCATCATCACTTTCAATTAAGTGATGAAGGTTTTCTATTGTAGGTATAGCAGTGGTGGAAATGTTTTCAAGACTTAAATCTTGTTGAAAATGTGCAAAATTCTCATGAATACTAATGACTTTTTCTTTCAGAATGGAACTATTTTGTGTGTCAACATGCATTGGATGTGAAAGTAAATGCATACTAGTGGTAGTATCCATGCTTAATGCACCATTTTCCATACTAGGAGTAGGAGCTCATCAAATCCCAAGGTCCATAATGAAAGTACTATCATGGGAAGCCATGAGTCTAGAACTATGTCTCACTAAAGTATAACCAATGGGGCACCAAACACTCATACAAGTACCACAAAGGAGAGGGTGAATGCAAATGCAATGCAATCTAGGAGTACATAATGTAAATAACATAAATTATGCAAACTGAAATAGAGAAATAACAACAGAGAATAGAAATGTAATAAATGCCCAAAAAATGACTGAAAATGCAATTTAAAATGTGTTGTAGGTGGATGATTCACCCAGGGTGGCAAATGAGTTTAGGTACAATATTATTTTATGTATTTTAGAAAATTTAAAGTGATTTTAATGCTTTTTAGATGCAAAATGAGGATGGAAGTGAATTTTTGTAATTTTTGAATGATATGCTATGCACAAATGGAGTCTAAATGAGTCTTTCACTAATGCAATTTGATTAACCCTAGGATGCAAAAACAAAACAATAACCTAATTGAATGTTGATGCAAATGACATATGTGATGCAAGATGCAAAACATAAAAGTGTTCTATATGTAGATTCACCAAAATGAACCAACAATTTTGGGGGTTGGCTATCGACTTCTCTTGCACTCTTGGGATCTTTCACCTAAAAGGAAAGAGATAGAAGCAAAAAATTGAAGTGCTTCGCTCAAGTAGAAGATTGTATGATGTGAGTATGAATAAATGGAATCTTATAAATGCAACTAACTAATGGAATTGATTCACTAATGATGCAAAACCTATAAAATATGAAATGTTTGAAAACATGATGAGATATGTGAGAATGATCTAAAACATGAAAAAATGCAAAACATAATTGAAAGAAGGATAAATAGAGTGCACTTGGGCAATGAATGTTGGATCTGGAATGATTTGAATGCTGGCAGAAATTAGTGAAAATCACTAGTGGGACTCATTCGCCATTGATGGTGAATTAGTCCCACTACTGGAAAAAACTCCTGAAACTGGTTTCTGGTTGTCGGGAACTACAATATAATAGAATATAATTTTTCATCCTTAAGGTGGGACTCATTCACCACTAATGGAAAATCAGTCCTCTCCCAAATTTCTGTGAAATCAAAGGTCAATTCCTTGTCGGGTTGACATAGTCAAATCTGTAGAAAATGAACTATAGGTTCTCTCCATGCTTGAAATAGGGTTGATTTGACTTGAAAACTTTGTTGAAATCTTCACCACCTTTCAACACATGTAAAAGGGGAAAATGGTTAAGGGTTAGAGTATATTGATTTTCCTTAGTCAAATCCCACTTTGGTAATCAAACCCTTAATGAAGAAATGGAATGAAATGAATAAGGAAAGATGAATAAACAACATGCAAATGTCCTAAACTCACCACCACCTTGTTGAAGATATCTGGAGTTATGTCAATGGCTACTCCAAGATGCTTGATTGATGCTTGATTGAATGATACAAAGTGCTTGAGTGCTAATTGATGAATACAAGTGAACTTGATGATTAAGAGATTGTAGGAGATTAGATCTAAAATGAGAAGAAAAAAACTTATTTGTACACTCTTGTGCCCTAATAACCCAATGATACATCATCATAGGCTGACATAAGGTATTTTTGAATAAAAACCAAAAATAAAATTTGAATTATTTTGATTTTGGAGACAAGAGGGACTCATTCACTACCCATGGTGAACGGGTCCCACCTTGGGCTTGTAAGTAGTTTTTGGGAATTACGTTACATTTAATGTTATTTGTCAGTTGTAGATTAAAAAATAGACTTAATTAAGTCTTATGAGTCCATAAAGGGGTCAAATAAAGCATAAGAAATGTGTAAATAGTGAAATTAAGCCTAGAAAAATATGAAACCTTGTTACAAGAGTTTACAACAGTTTAAAATAGGACTTGATAAGGGATGAAAAAATGATTTTTACATGAATTATAATGAAACTATTCTAGAAAACTATAGAAATGTGTTACAACACCTTCACAAGATGTCATATTTTGAATATTTAGGACCTAATGTGAATGCATAGGTTACATTGCAACATTAAATCAAAGAAAGATGAGCAAAACATCATAGGAGAAATACCTAAAGGGTATGTGCAGGATCATCATGGGAAAAACAAGCCCTTAAGTGGTGATGAAAATTAAAAAAATCAAAGTTAGGAAACTTGATGTAAAAATTTGAATAAGTTATGATCTATATTATTTCAAAAATATGTAAGAATAGAATCTATAGCAAATTGAATGTAGTTTCTAAAACACTACGTTTATTTTTAAAAAAATATATTTGGTGAAAATTTGAAATTTCAATGCAATAGTACTTAAATTTCAGGGAAAAAAAAAGAAGTAGGTTTCTATCTGACCACCCTAACCATAGTAAAATGATAATATTTTTTTATAAGATATTAGATATGAGTAAACAACTCGTGTCCCGATGTGTGCATATTTTTTTGTAATTTTTTTCTAAATAAATAATTAATTATGAATTTTTTATTACAAATTTTAAAAAATATTAAAACTCGTATGTTTGACCACCTTAACTTGGTCAAAACTTCATGAAATTCAATTCTTTTTTTTTCAATCCTATATTATACGAAGCATAGAATGTGACACATGTTTTAGATTCAAAAAATGTGATACCGTTTGTAAGCTACAGATGTTTTCCAATTAGCCTATCAATGAGGACTTTAGTCATAATTCAAATAGAAAATGAATAATAATTATTTGTTAAATTGAAAATAAAGCATAATTTATATTGGTGGAAAGCTGAGAATCTCCTTTAAAAACCCTTTTTGTTTCATCAATTTTGGGTAAAGAAAAAGTCATTAGCCACATGGGCCATCATATCACTTATATATCGCCACTTTTTGGCCCATCATGATCCTGCACATATCCTAAAAGACCATGAAAATGATAATGATCCATTTTTCTATGGTACAAAAGGAATTATCTTTCATCAAGAATCATGATCAAGATCTACATCCATTGAGGCCACTTCATGCTTGTCTATAGATCTAAAAGGTTTCAAGCAACGTTTTATTGTTCCATCTATTGTTTCATGTTTCATTTCATTTATACTCCATTTCTCATTAAGATTTGATTACCAAAACAAGGTTTGACCAAGGAAAGTCCTTATTTTATCCATATTTACAGGCTTATAAAGTTTCAATTCAAAATTATCCTCATAGGACACTTTTCACTTTCTTGGGACACTTTGGAACAATCTGGGTGTATGAGTTCTAATACAACCTTTTTGCCAGATTTTTAAAGATCTAGATAATTCATCAAGAGATTCTAGATCCTACTCAAAATCCCTAGACTAGAACTAAATCACATAGTTTGGCATATGAGTCCCATTACACATCAAAAGTTAGAATTTCAAAGTTTCATATCTCATTTTGGACATCTCCAGTCTTCTAGGTGCTTATCTATTTATCCTCAATCTGTTATTATGATTTTAAGTTTCATTTTCTAGGTCATATAGCTAGATTTTCATATTACTTTCATTTCACTCTTTTTAAGAATTTTCTTAGTGGTGAACTCATCTTTAATCACACCTAAGGAGACCTTGTAGCAAACTCTTTTCCTAATTGAATCATTGGGTTGAGATCTATGAACTAACAGAGAAATAGGAGGACCCCCCTTATTGTTGAAAATGAAGGTAATATTGTAGCTTAAAACTTGTAAAACTATGAGACTGTAGTTCTAATTAAGTTCTCTTTGCCACAATTATTTTTGTATGATTAATCTATTTAGATCAATTTTACCAATTAGAGAAAGAGACAAAATATTGGGGAAGAATGATACAAGGAGATAGAAGTGACACAACATATATGTGGAGGTACCATTTCAAGAAAAAAATCCACTAGAATCAATAGTGTTTGTATTATTTAACCTTAGAACAAGATTACAATAATATTGTATCAATCCTTGATTGATATGCTTCCTTTGCCTTCAACAATCCTTCTTCACAACCTGCAATAAAATCTCATACACTTTCTGCAGCACAAGCTATCCATCCATTCCATGTGACCAAGCATGAATCCACACATCCCATAACATGCTTCAAACCCTCACACATGCATAAGCTCAACCTACTAACCTCTCATATAACTCTCATCCACTTGCTGCAATTCATAGACAATTAATGAGCATGTAAACTCATAAGAATTTTCAAATACAAGAGCATAAAGCTCCTCTCAAAAATCCATGCCTAGATTGGGAAAGTAGAGTTCTACAATGTAATCTGAAGTCAAACCAAAGTCTTTCTCAATTTAGGCACCCCAAATTGAAAACTTAACTGAACTTTGGTCAAGAAAATATCTTGTAAGCTTCACCTCAAAGTTGGAACCCAAGAATGGGCCCACTTGACTGAGCCTTATAAATATCTTCTCATGCAAAAGATGCTAATTCAAAGATGCGAACTTAGGTACCCGAGGTGGGTCCAAGTAAATATTAGTTAACTGAAACATATCTCTTCACCAATTCATGCAAAAAATATGCATGATTGATCATCACCACTTAACTATAAGTATCCACCTATTATCTATCATGCAACTGAAGTCATTAGTCATTTAACTCAATTCAACTAAAGTCAACTAGCATTCAACTCAAAATAACTACATGCAATTGAAGATAACTAAACCATAACTGAACTAAACTGAACTGAACTGGATTGAACTAAACTAAATTGAATTGAACTAAACTAAACTGAACTAAACTGAACTAAACTAAACTAAAATAAACTAAACTAAACTAAACTGATAGTGCCACTCCAGTCATGTAAATACAATCCCTAATTTGTAGGATCAAAACATGCATTGTTGAAGTGTTATCAATCCTCCAAATAGTTAACTTAAAGAAGGATTTTTGAAGGAAAAGGAAGCATATCAATCAAGGATTGATATAGTATTCTTGTAATCTTGTTCTAAGGTTAAATAATACAAGCACTATTGATTCTCGTGGATTTTTTTTCCCGAAAGGGTTTCTCCACATATATGATGTGTCACTTCTATCTCCTTGTCTCATTCTTCTACAATCTTCTGTCTCTTTCTACAATTGGTAAAATTGATCTAAACAGATTAATCATACAAAAAGAATTGTGACAAAGAATACTTAATTAGATCTACAATCTCATAGTTTTACAAGTTTTAAGCTACAACATTACCTTCATTTTCAACATTTGGTATCAGAGCTAATGGTTGGTTATAGTTTGGGACGCCTTTCTCTTAAAAGTTTGAAGGTTTTTTGGCTGTAGTGGGATCTTTTACTATTGTCTTATTGCATATTTGTACAAGAATTGAGTTACAATGAGTTCTACTTCTCGTCTAGATATTGAAAGATTAAATGGATCTAGTTACGAGATTTGGAAACAAAAAATGGAGTTGTACATGTAAAATTTAATAAATGTATTTAGGATGATGGTTGTAAGACCTGGTATGGCTTGCTCAATCCCTGAAAGGAAAGGCTTGATAAGAGAGGAGTCCTCCTAGGTGGTAAGGGGGGGCAGTTGGGTTAAACTACTTCTTGGGTTAGAGTTAGTGGATTACCTTTAGTGGCCTTTAGCACATGGTTTTTTGTTAGTTGTATTGGTCCATGGTTTTGGAGCTCATGGTTTTGAGACCATGGTTTTGCATGTGTGGAAGTCTATACAATGGCTTGGTGACTCCATTGTAAGTATAGTTGGCAGCTTGATCTATGCAATGGTCTGTAAAGCCCAGATATAGCCCAAGCAGTGGGAGTTCTAAGTAGGTTTATGTCTAATCCTAGTAAAGAACATTGGACTTATGTTAAGAGGGTATTTAGATATTTACGAGGAACTTCTTATTACCGTTTGGTTTATCATGGTGCTAATGATATTGATATTATGCACAAATCATTGGACATATAGGGTTTTGTTTATTCAGATTGGGTAGGAGACCTAGACAGTTGAAGGTCGACAAGTTCCTATGTGTTTACTTTGATTGGAGCTATGGTTAGTTGGATGAGTAAGAGGCATCCTTTGGTTTCTTTTTCCACCACAAAAGCATAGTACATGGCTACTACACATGCCTCTAAAGATGTAGTTTAGTTATAGAAAATTGGGAAAGGTATTGGTTGTAATTGCAAGAAAATTATACTTGAATGTGATAGTCAAAGTGTTATTTGTTTAGCCAAAAAATCATATGTATCATGCTCTTACTAAGAATGTTGATTTTCATTATCAATTTGTGTGAGAAATGGTTGAGAGTGGGAAGGAATTGATTGAGAAAGTTGACACTAAATGATCAATGCTGCAGATTATCTTACAAAATCAGTTCCTGTAGATAAGTTCTCTTGTTGTAGGAAGGCCATTGGCATTAAGTCTTGTACTTGATTTATAATAATGATTCCTTGTTTAGAATAATTCCAATGTATAATGTCAAGTGGGAGAATGTTGGGAATAGGAAACCATTTAATTGTAATCCTAAACATATTTCATGTATCTCCTAAGTCCTTGGAAAGTGTTCCCCAAAACTAGGATTATATAGAGATTAAATTTGAATGACATGGACATGTAAATTGACATTTGTGATTATTCCTAAATGATATGAACATGTGGGGATGTCTAAGAAGAGCTCCTAGAAAATAGGAGCACATGGTGCACCCACATGGAAGGTGGAACCCACCTTGCTTAAGTTAATTGTTTGGAGGATTGATAACACTTCAATAATGCATGTTTTGATCCTACAAATTAGGGATTATATTTACATGAGTGGAGTGGTACTATCAATTTAGTTTAGCTCAGTTTAGTTCTAAAGTATCAGTTCAGTTCAGTTCAGTTTAGTTATGGTTCAGTTATCTTTATTTGCATGTAGTTATTTTGAGTTGAATGCTAGTTGACTTTAGTTGACTTGAGTTGCATGACTAATGACTTCAGTTGCATGACAGATAATAGGTGGATACTTATAGTTAAGTGGGGATGATCAATCATGCATAATTTTTGCATAAATTGGTTGAGAAACATGTTTCAGTTAACTAAGATTGACTTGGACCCACCTTGGGTGCCCTTGTTGGAATCTTTGAGTTAACACTCTTTGCATGAGAAGATATTTACAAGGCTTAATCAATTGGGCCCATTCTTGGGCGCTAAATTTGAGGTGAAGCTTGCAAGATATTTTCTTGACCAAAGTTCAATTAAGTGTTTAGATTGGGGTGCCATAATTGAGGAAGACTTTGGTTTGACTTCATATTACATTGTGGAACTCTACTTGGCCAATCTAGGCATGGAATTTTGAGAGCAGATTTATGCTCTTGTATATGACAACTCTTATGAGTTTACATGCTCATTAATGGTCTATGAATGGTGCAGGAACACCTTGAAACCAAAATTTTCAATCAAGGTTGGTTAGGTCAAGGCTTTAGATTTGGTTCATCTTTTGTCTAAATAAGGTTACTATGCCCTTTCTTGTTGTTAAATTAGGCATATTTGATGAATATTAGGTGTCTAGGGGGGTGTAGATTGCAAGTAGTGCAAAATATTGAAAAGTTGCTAATTATGCAAAAATGCAAAGTTGTAAAGTTAAAAAAAAAAGACTTGAGGAAGGCAAATGGTCATGTACTTCAGAAGTTAGTTTTGTTCAGTGGAGAAAGCTAGTTTACAATGTAAAAATTATAAATATGATGTAAAAACTTGATTGAAGGTTGATCTTGAAGATTGAAAGAAAAATAAATAAAGAATACCCCAATTTTTAGTGATTTTCTATGTTTTTCATATTGTATTGGGACTGTATAGTCCGTACAACTCCATAATGCTCTAAATTTGTTTTAGATTAATTTGTAGGTGTGATTTTTCCATTTAATTCTTTTGGTTTGATCTTCTAATAGTAAAATTTGTGTAAGAGAAAATTCCTTGAGACTAGTTTTATACACTGTTTTAAGAGTTTGTAGCTTGTAAGATGTAAACTCGGCCCATTCCACTGTATGTGGTGCTTGTGACATGTGGAATGAGTCTCCATCATTAGGAAAAAGATATGACCATGTTTCTTTGGTGCAAGGGAGGTCAATTAAGGTATTGGGCATGAAGCCTTAATGGAGAAAGATGTGATTTCTTCATGAAATTATGAGGTTTAGTGATGGTAAAGTGTGTAAAATGGTGGGTTAGCATTATGTGATGGTGTATTGAGTCTATGAAGAGGAATTTGGTCCTATTGGAGGTGAATGCAAGCTTTGACAAGTTTTGGTAATGTGTTTTTTTGTAAAACCTTAAGTTTCAGGAGAATAATGAGGGTTTTTTGTTTTGGCCCTTTAAAGTGAGTTTTTCTACAAAGTAGTTATGAAACATGAGGTTTGAGAACCTATTGATTGCTTCCCTAGTGATTTCATAGTTTGGTGAAAAGATTAAAAGGAAATACTCTTTGTAAAAGAGGGCTAATTTGAGCCCTAAAAGGCATAAAAACCCTGATTTGGTGAAGTTATTCCAAAGTAACCAGTAGGGGTTTGTTACATCAATATGCTGTTGACCACTAAAATGGGTCCTTGAAATGAGTTGGGTTTTGGTCTGGAAGAAGGTCATTGAGAAGAATTACCTGAGTGATTTGATTCCCAGTGCTACAATGAATAGAGTGGATTTTGAAGACATTAAGTTTGAATACTTGTTGATTTGACAATTGTTTGTTGCTTATTGATTTTGTGTTGGAAGGGCTGCAAAACCTCCCTTGCTTGCATCAATGAATTGCAATAGGTGGATGAGAGTTCTATGAGAGGTTAGTAGGTTGAGCTTGTGCATGTGTGAGGGTTTGAAGCATGGCATGGGATGTGTGGATTCATGCTTGGTCACATGGAATGCATGGATAGCTTGTGCTACAAAAAGTGTGTGAGAGTTTATTGCAGGTTGTGAAGAAGGATTTGAGAGGGAAAATGAACCATATCAATGAAGAATTGATATAGTATTATTGTAATTTTGTTCTAAGGTTAAATAATACAAGAACTATTGATTCTAGTGGAGTTTTTTCCTAGAAGGGTTTCTCCATGTATATGTTGTGTCACTTTTATTTCCTTGTCTCATTCTTCTACAATCTTTTGTCTCTTTCTACAATTGGTAAAATTGATCTAAAAAAATTAATCATACACAAAGAATTGTGACAAAGAAAACTTAATTAGATGTACAGTCTCATAGTTTTACAAGTTTTAAGCTACAATATAACCTTCATTTTAAACACTTGTGTGTTCCATCTCATAAAAGGTGGAGCATCTTGTTTCCTACGGTTCAACTATTAAGAAGAATTAAGGAATCTCTCAAATATAATACTTTATATGTTACCATTTATCAGATTCTCTAAAGAATATTTGGATACATCACATCTCTAGCACAATAGGGTCCCCCATCTCATTTTCATAGTGGACATATAGTCTTGAAGGAGGTAGAGTTCATAAACATACTAATGAGAAATAAAGTAGACTAAGAACTATTCAATACCTAGGATCATTCACCAAGTATTAAAAAATAGATTGTCTCTTCTTCCCACATGCATAACTATAATTCAAATTCAAATTCAAATAGAGAGCCTCTCAAGTATACCTTCAATTATTAAAATTAAGTTTTTTCCTAGAAGGGTTTCTCCATGTATATGTTGTGTCACTTTTATTTCCTTGTCTCATTCTTCTACAATCTTTTCTCTTTCTACAATTGGTAAAATTGATCTAAAAAAATTAATCATACAAAAAGAATTGTGACAAAGAAAACATAATTAGATGTACAGTCTCATAGTTTTACAAGTTTTAAGCTACAATATAACCTTCATTTTAAACACTTGTGTGTTCCATCTCATAAAAGGTGGAGCACCTTATTTCCTATGGTTCAGCTATTAAGAAGAATTAAGGAATCTCTCAAATATAATACTTTATATGTTACCATTTATCAGATTCTCTAAATAATATTTGGATACATTACATCTCTAGCACAATAGGGTCCCCCATCTCATTTTCATAGTGGACATATAGTTTTGAAGGAGGTAGACTTCATAAACATACTAATGAGAAATAAAGTAGACTAAGAACTATTCAATACCTAGGATCATTCACCAAGTATTAAAAAGTAGATTGTCTCTTCTTCCCACATGCATAACTATAATTCAAATATAGAGCCTCTCAAGTATACCTTCAATTACTTAGATAAGGGCTTTCAAGCTTGCATAAAGAAAACCCTTGAAACAATGTAGGTGTGTCTTTATATCTACTAAATCTTTTTTATTTACATTATTTTGGTGATATAGGTTCCTTTAGATAGGGAATTGAGCTCATCTTCATAAAAAATGATTCCTAGAGTGATCATCGTGAACTATAGAGCTTCACTCTTCCTTACTTTGTGTTCATCTTCATCATGTGTATTTCCTAATTTTATTTTTATTTTCTTTATTCTATTGACATCTAGTGGTGTTTATTTCACTTTAATAGTTTGTATTACTAGAATCCCACAAGTTGAGGTTCTCAAATTTTATTTTTTGAGAGGTCTAAAATCTTCTTCACAATTGATACTATTTCAAATGAATAGATCATATAAGATTTTTAAAAATTCTAAAATAAATATTCATGGGATTTTGTCATTGGTTGGTGCTATTAGTTCAATGAATTGATAAGTGTTACTCTCAATCAAGAAATACATAGTTAAGGGTACGTGAAAGATAATGATGGGCCAAAAAGTGGCGATATGATGGGTATGTGTAGGCTATGTGGCTGACATATTTTTTTTACCCAAAATTGATGGAACGAAAAGGGTTTTTAAAGTAGATTCTCAACTTTCCACCAATATAAATTATGCTCTACTTTGAATTTAACAAATAATTATTATTCATTTTCTATTTGAATTATGACAAAAGTATTCATTGATAGGATAATTGAAAAAAAATCTATAGCTTTCAAATGGTATCAGGGTATGTGTAGGATCATCATGGAAAAAATAGGCCCTTAAGTGGCAGATTTTTTTAGAAAAATCAGAATTAAGCAACTTGATGTAAAAATTTGAATAAGTTATCTATATTATTTCAAAAATATGTAAGAATAGAATGTATAGAAAATTAAATGTAGTTTCTAAACTACTAGGTTTATGTTAAAAAAAAAAATGTATTTGGTGAAACTTTGAAATTTCAATTATATAGTAGTACTTAAATTTTAGGGAAAAAATAAGGTGTCTGTCTGACCAACCTAACCATGACAAAATAATAATATTTTTTATAATATTTTAGATATAAGTAGATGACTCATGTCTCGATGTGATGCATATTTTTTGTAATTTTTTTCAAGTAAATAATTAATTATGAATTTTTATTACAACTTTTAAAAATATAAAAACTCATATGTCCGACCACCTCAACTTGGTCAAAACTTCATGATTTTTTTTTTTTTTAATCCTATACATGAAGCATAAAATGTGACACATGTTTCAGATTCAAAAAATGTGATACCCTTTGAAAGCTATAGATGCTTTTCAATCAACCTATCAATAAGGCCTTTAGTCATAATTCATATAGAAAATGAATAATAATTATTTATTAAATTCAAAGTAAATCATAATTTATATTTGTAGAAATTTGAGAATCTCCTTTAAAAAACCTTCCCATTTCATCATTTTTGGGTAAAAAAAAGTTGTTAGCCACATACCCTAGTACACATACCCATCATATTGCCATTTTTTGGCCCATCATGATCCTGCACATACCCATCACATTTTTTGAATCTAAAGCATGTGTCACATTCTATGCTTCACATACTATAGGATTAAAAAAAATAAAAATTCATGAACTTTTGGCCAAGTTAAGGTGGTCAAACATACAAGCTTTTATATTTTTTAAAAGTTGTAATAAAAAATTCATAATTAATTATTTAGTTGGAAAAAAATTACAAAAAAATATGCATCACATTGGGACATAATTCCTCTACTTATATCTCAAATATTATAAAAAATATTATCATTTTGTTATGGTTAGGCTTGTTAGATAGACACTTACTTTTTTTTCCTTGAAATTTAAGTACTACTACATTGAAATTTCAAATTTTCACCAAATAGATTTTAAAAAAAATTAAACCTAGTAGTTTAGAAACTACATTCAATTTTCTACAGATTCTATTCTTACATATTTTTGAAATAATATAGATAACTTATTCAATTTTTTATGTCAAGTTTCCTAACTCTAATTTTTCTGAATTTTTTGCCACTTAAGAGCTTTTTTTTTCCATAATGACCCTGCACATACCCTTAATATAGGAAATATTATAGAGTCATTAATCAATGAAATGATATACATGGCTATATCCTCTATGTTTTAGTCCTTGACATATTTACAAAGTAGTCACGAAAGTAAAAATAAAATTTTCAAAATTTGTGAGACTAAAACTAATAAAAACCAAAATGGAATAGAACAATTAGGGACCATCAAAAAAATACAGAGACAATAATATACTAATGGAAAATAGTTGTATATCTATAAAAAAAAATTAGCCAATTTATGGCCTACAATTCATGATCCCAAAAATATATATATTTTTTCAAAGGTCCCCTCAATTGACTTGTAGATTAGCACACCGTGATTTTTAGAAAAATCCTTTCCCTTAGCATCCTTCGTTCTTTCAAGAGCTTTGTTAGCAAGACCAAGCTAAGGAGTGTTGATATGGTTTTCTTGTTTGATATCTTTTCTCATTTCCAAATAAGATTAGAACATGCACAAAGTGGTTGCTAAGTTCTTCATGGTTTCATTCCGAATGGTAATGATTTCCTTCATATTATTCTTGATTTTTTAAAAGTTTTCTTGAGAGAATCTACATCTTTATCTAATTGTTAGTACTTATCAATTTTAATAAGAAATTCTTTAACATAATGATAAATATCTTTCTCCATTGAACTAGTCTACTAGTTAGGGACTTCAATATGGTTAAAAAAATCCAAATGCTATATTTTACTTTTTTCTAAATGTTATTGAGCTAATTATCATTTAATAATGTCATTATGAATATATTTAGACTTAAAAATTATGGTGAGCTTCTCATACATTTTGTTGTTGAAGCTAAACTAGGATTTCCCCTCCATGGATCTTGAAAAGAGAGCCTTCTACAAGCTATAAGAAGCAGAGGGAAAACATACAAAGTTGATTTAAATGCTTGAACAAAGTAAATGGACTAAGGGGATACCAGAACCAAAGGTTACCTTTTAGAGAGGATGGTCAAAAGGGAGTGATAGTGGAGTTGGAGAAATTTTTCTCCTTGCCTTTGTATGATGTAGTAGTGCTCGGGAAACTAGGGTCTTGGAAAAGAGAATTAGGAAGGGAATCCTAATTAGCATGGATGGGATTATGGGCTCTACAAAAGGGATTGCTGATTTGGTGTTACTTTTTAATTTCATGATTAGTTTAGTATTTTCTACTTTAACATTTTTATTAAAATTTATAATATTCAATATTGGAATTGTGTGCATGATCATACCCTTTTCCTAGGATTATTCACTATAAGTTAGTTAGGGATTGCACAAAATGTAGTGCTAATTTATCTCTTGGTCAATTTTTAGATAGTTTAGTTTCATTTTCAAATGATTTGTTCCTCTTTTACCTCCAAATACAAACATTTCTACATAAAACCATATGAAAAATTAACTTCTAAAAAAATGAGTTTATTTTAATAATCAAAACTAATATTTTCTATATTTTCCATGTTAGCACAAGGGTGTAGAAAAGTGAAAACATAAATAGCAATAAAAAAGTTAATATTCCTATTCTACACAAGTATAAACATTAAATTAAGTAATTTAAGAATTCAAGTAAAATAAATAACAATAAAAAAATACATATAATAAACTATAATTTTGGTTGGATATGCTTCCAAAATGTAAATAACTTCTGTAAACTCTATCTAGATGCTAAATCTTTGCAAGACATCCTTATTATTTATGAATCGTTATTTTGGTGGATATTGGAAGTTTAATTTATAATTTCTTAAATATTTTAATGAACATTATTAACGGGTTTTATAAATCTCTAATTAAGATCAATAGAGAATCCTTCCTTGAATATATGTGGTATGATGAATGCTTAAGATTAAATTTATTTAAAATAGTTGGTGAAGATGCAAATTTTTAAATGTTTAGAACAATAAAATGGTCTTTTGTCTTTTGCAACAATATGGAAAGGGTTTAAATATTTTTACAAAATGGAGGGTTGAAATTAAAATATTTTAAATAAAAATTATATTTAAACTTATAGATAATGAAGAGCATTTATTTAACTAAATGGAAGGAAACAAATTAATTTAGGTATTTATATAAAATAATGAAATTATATATTGGTTTTGAATCATGAGGTGGAAATTATAATAGTTAAGTAAATACATAATTTAATTGTCTAGTGGCATTTTGAGGTGAAAAATAGATAGCTAAGTTAATTAATGTAAGACATTGTTAGTGTGCTGATTTTATCAAAAATAGCTAATTAGTATAGTGATATAAATATGATGCTATAAATGATCTATAATGTGTCATTAGAATATGAAACATAAAAAATGTGATGAATCTAAGATCAATATTCATAACCTAGGGCCATTTCCACATTTTTATAAATTTCATTGGGATATAGATCAACAAGCTGAACTAATTAACTATCAACCTCAATGGTGAGCCAACCAGACCTGGATCTATATCCTAAGGGGGATTGAAATTGATTAGAAATATTTTTAAATGATTAAATTAATGTTCATATATGGCCTAATATTAAAATTGCAAGATCCTAAAGATTGACAATCAAAAATAGTAGTTTACTAGTGGATCTGGGAAGTGCAGAGAACAACAAATATGCTCAGAAAAATTGGTTTTTAGGGTCTACAAGGACTCATTCACCCTTGGGTGAATGGGTCTCTATAAAAGTGTTTGGATCAACTTTTTGGGTCTTCTGGTACAAGATCTGAGCTTTCCATTTGCCATTGATCTCACTATTAGAAAGTCAAAAAGAAATTTTGCAACCTAGTTTCTCTGGCTTGAAAACTTTGATGAAAACAAATGCTAACATGAAAAATGGATCCTTTGAGATCTCTTCAATCCTTCTTCATCGTAAGACCTACACATACACAAAGATATGATTTTATTTTATTTTTTTGTGAATGGGATTTACATTGGTCAAACCTCAATTTGGTAATTAAACCTTGATAGAAAGAAATAATGAGAAGTGGAAGGAAATGATGAATGAAAAATTGATTGTTACAACTCATCAAAGCTTTAATGAATTCTATTTCAGGATTGAAGATAAAAAAATCAGTCTAAGGGTTGTATCTTACTTAAATCGACTTGATTGATTGCTTGTTTTGATGCTTCTATTCTTGAAACCTACATCACAATGTTTGCTTCAAAACATGATATGAACACATAACTTTGTCATGATGTTAGGATCTTGATTGTTGTTATAGATAATTGATAATGTTGCTCTTGAATTCTCTTGACAATAATATTTTATCATAGGGTCTCTTGATAAGATCACTTAGATTTCAAATGATAAAAAAACTATGTATTTATAGGAATTTATTTAATTTCACAACAAATTAAGTCCCAATGGGTAAATTTTGCAAGTGGAAATTCAAATTTAATAATGCCACCACTGACATGTTAAAATTTGGAGGGAAATGGAGTAGAGAGACACTTTCCCCATTGCATGAATGGGTCCCATTGGCACATGAGTCCCATTATGGTGAATGATTCCCAACCATGTTTTCTCAAATTTAAGTTGTCATGGGAAAATTATTAGATGAATGCATTTTTTTAATTTTTGCAATTTATTAATAGTGGTGCAAATGGGCTATGGAATACATAATTTTAGGACACTATGGGGTTAATTAGGGGCTTAATTAAGTCCAATAAAGTAAGGTACCCAAACATAGTGTTAAATTGTAAAGGTATACAATTTCCTACAATAGAGAATCAAAGGTAAATTTTAGGTAGGTACAAAAGGTCTTCATGATTTTTAACAAAAATAATCCCAAGTCTAATGTTTAGAGATTATTTGTGGTTCTAATCAATAGAATTATCAATAATGCCCATTTTTTTTCACTATCCTATTGACTTGTAACAAGTATAATTATAAAATAAATTATGGAAATTATATAGAAGTTACAAGGTATTGCACATGTTAGTGTAATTGGCCATGATTCTATGTTTACCTATGATTTTTGGATTGACTTATTCTTTTTCCTATGTACTCACTAGATCATAACTCTTTGTACCATCCCAAGTTAGATGGGAAATGTTGATCATCAAAGCTTCTGCCTCTCTGACAATCTTATGGTAAATTCAGTGAGTGGGGGACCAATTTTCACCTCACTGAATACCTCTGGGATTTTTATAGAAAGTTGGCTCTTCTTTAGGGTTTGGAGAAAAGGGTAGAAGGAAATGTAAATTAAAACATAAAAATGGTGATGCACCAATGCTTTTACAACATTTCAAAACCCAACCATTCATATGGTTGATATAATTAGACATAGAACACCACAACCCTTCATTGTTGGAAAGAGAATAAATAGCAAAGGCTAACAACAAGAACAATGCATACTTTCAAATCTTTTCTCAGGAAGTGTTCATTAAGGTCCGATCAAACATAAATATTTCTAAGGGTAATAGGAAAAAATTTCAAAAATTGCATAAACTCTTCCTCCTAATACAACATAATATAATAAAACAACAACCTTTTAGAAAAATAGAGAAGTCCAATGACATAATCTAGTTTTCATGAGTTATTATTTTTCCATATGAGCATATAGCATGGAAATCAAGTACTTCAACTATTCAAATTCAACTTGCAAGACACAATGTTTCATTCAAAATGAAAACATCAAGAAAGAAAGCTTGATAAAGGTCATACATGCACAATCTCAATGATTTCTCCTCAATGGTTAGTGAATTAAATATCAAATGAACTTTAAAATAGAGGTTGGATGCCAATCCAACAATAGTTTAAGCCTCAAAAGATATAACAGGCTAGAGAAAAGTATTTCTGCAATTTTAATTTTGAAAATAGTTCTATGACCTAAGAAAACTAAAGAAAATTTTCCTTGACAAAGAAAACTGAAACTTGGAATCCAAACCTTTCAACTGTTTCCAATCCTCTTTTATAGCTACAGAAAGAAGAAAATTTCACCAGAACACAAAAGTAATCACTGCTACAGGTTGGATTTTGATTGCACATGATCTGATCATAGATCCTTTATTAGTTCATAACAATCTTTGTTCATCAATTCTTAGTAACCACATTAATTCCTTTTAGATATTTAGCAAAGATAGAGGCCTATAAACGATCAAATCCTAGAAACACAGCTTGTAAAAATGATCCAATTGACCAATCACATCACCTAGTGGCACTGACTCAAAGCTTCCATCTCGAAAACCAAGAATAGAAAAAGGCTAGCAAGCTCCAACAAACTCCTAAAAGATATCGCTTCTTAAGAAGCACAATCCACCCACAATGAAGAGATGACGTGTCATAAAGGAAAAACATTTTGAGCTAATGAATATAGCTCCTTAGAAAGTCTTTGATGATCCAACATGAGTCCTAACTCTCTCTTGACGAAGGTGAAAAAATAAAGGCAAGGGGGTCTTCGCTTGCGGAGGAACAAACCTAGGCCTCTAGAAATTCTTGGAGTTTGATGAAAGAAGAATGTTGCACCTCCTAGTCTGTATCAGTTGGTAGGATGAGAGTGTGGATCTTCTTATATGCTTCTTCTAGCTCAAAAACCTCTTTAAAAGAGAAAAATCCCTATATGAAATAAACCCCTCTAAGGTGATAATAGATTCGAGAAAGAGAATAAATCTCACACTCAATATCATTAGCCTTGGGCATTATACTCAGACCTAGGAGTTTTGTAAAGGCCTCGATCTTGCGTTGGATTGCATCTATGACTTGCTCAATCATCAAAAAATCTTCATCTGGTGAAAGAAGATGAGGTAGCTTGAAGTTAACCAAGATGTTGAAGTCCTTATTGATCTTGATGACCTGCTTATTCAGTGTTGTCTGACATTCTTTACACTTTGCCACAACCTTGTGACAATTGATGATCTCATTAGCTTTGATGGAGGTGACCTATCAATCAGGAATCCCTACACTACTTAGAGCCTTATCAATGGCTATGCATAACTGAGAAGTGAAGCTATGTGATTCTACCACTCAGGGTGAGCACTTTTCCATAAAGTGATCATCCATCGGGCCAACCTTACCATTCATTTCTTGAACATCTCTTAAGAATTGTAGAGTGGACCTAATAATTATAACACCAACTATCATCCACTCCCAATGCATGGATACCAACTTCTTCATTATTTGGAGGGTTCCATATCCCCGTGCAACAACTAGCTCTTGGTTAAAATGAGCCCCGCTTGCTCTTGCGCTTTCCTCCATTTGACTTCTATCTCTGAGGCAATTTGTCAATTCTGAGCTCAACATTTCGATCTCTTTTCTTGAATCTTCTACTTTTGCTTGGGCTCCCCAAAGATTGTCCAACTCCCTTTTCATATTTTCAATTTCAACATGAAGCTAAACTTTTTAACTCTAAGATTTAGTAAGCAACTTAGATGTTTCTCCTTGCTAGCCTTGAATTTTCCTGACACAAATAATTTCATCTTCTCTAGCATGGATCTCATTCTATATTCTTCTCACTATTTCCTTCACTTTTTCCAACTCTACCTCTCACTTCTTCAATTTCTTGTCTATCCTTTCATAGTTGGAATATACCGCTTTCTGAGTGACCTTTGCTAGGACCACCTTGTTCTGCAAGTGAGTCTCATTCCAATATCAGCCCATTGCATGAATTTCATAGTCATGCATTTGCATTTTCCCTTCAGGCTTGGAAACGAGCGGCTTCATGGTAGTGATTTGCAGAGAGTTCCACTCTTCATTGAAGCAAGCTTCAATTTTCTTGGTAGCAAGCAACTTGGCATTCTTTAACAATATTTTTTTATTTTTGTCCTATCAGGAATGCTTGGTAGCTTCAAAATGACCATGAAAAGTCTAATGGACATCAACGCTTGATGCTATAATGGAAGTACCAGGAGGTAGGTCGAAAAGGGTGACAGGAGGAAAAACTTTAGATGTGTGCGTATACGAGGACACAAAAGGTAGCATTATCATGGAAAAAGGTGGGATACCAAATTCAGTAGGGGAAAAACCAGTTGGAGTGAAAAGGTAAAAAGACTAATGGAGAGGTGATTTCCTAGTAGTTGATGGGCTAGGAGTGATGGGTAAAGTAGGGGTCTTAGTTGTTTCAATGGGGGCCTTTGATAGGGCGATTAAAGAATTAATTGTGGTCATAACAGATGATGCTCTTTCGGCATGTGAGGTAGATTCAACAGATTCATTGAAAATGGTAGGGAGTATATTTAGTATTATCAACTCAAGATCTAAGGATGGAAGCTTTCTTTCCATGGGAGGAGGTAAGGGATTAGCCAAAGATGTAGATGCATGAAGAAGAGGGGCAATGAAACTTACCTGAGCCACCATAATCAAAACACTTCATAGGACAGACTCCAATTCTTCTTCTTGTTTGGCTGGCACCTTAGGGGCACCTAGATCTTGGATCCTTCTTCTTTTCACATGATCAAAACTAGCACGTCCTAATCCTCTAGTAGTTGATCCTTCCAAAACTTGGCCTTCAACAACCATAATGGACCCTCTTGGAGATCGTCGAGTTTGTTTCCCTTTACTTCAGGTGCTAGGGGAGGATACAGCTTGTGAATCCCTTTTCCTAGACTCTCTACAACTGTTGGATTCCCAAGGTTGAGAAGTCTGAAAAATAATTTTTTCTTCATCAATTTCATGGCTCATCTTTGGATTGCTATCATCGAAATTAGCCTCTTTATCATATATTTCCTTGAATTCATCATCAAATGGTTGAAAGTTGTCGAAAGGGGCTCCTTGGCACCTCATCTCCTATTGCAATCTCTAGAAGTCTACCTTTTTCAATTCTGACCATCCCTTGCGCTTGAGCTATGCATTGATGTATTTTCCCATTGGGAGGTTCCTCTGGTACTCTACTTACGGTTCATAGAAATTTAACCATTCTGGTTGTTAGAATGGAATATGAGCCAAATCAATCTATACATCCACACCTTCTTGAGTCAGATTCCTCCTTTCAAAATATTCCTGAATTTCATTTTCGAATTTGTAAACTCTATCTAGGTTGTAGTCCCACTTGTCAGAGATGAGGACCAAGCCTAAGGCCGCTAGTAGATTCATGATTTCATCCTCAGCCTGCTACTTGTTCAGTATTACCCAAATTTTAGCAATTGTAAGGGGAAGTAGATATATCTTCATTTTGTTTCTTCTGGCATCATAGATTTTGTTGACAACGGTCACTTGATGGCAAGCCTCCAATGCAAAAAATCTATCTGTTACAAATTTGGGGAGTCAGAAAGGGTCCCCAGCAAAACCATGAAATCTGATGAATGTAAAATCCTCACCCAAGAAATAATCCATCAAGTTAGGTGGATTCTCAATCCATTGTGTGAAATCTTGAGAGAAATGGCCAATAAGGTAATGAAACAAAGCTTGAAGCACCGGCCTTAAGAAGTGATCTACAAACCAATATTAATCCCTTGTTCTTGAAAGATCATGGGTCTACATAGAAACTAGCTAGAGAAATCCCCTATCATCTAACCTAGACACTAGTACATTTCTCCCTAGCCACTCAACATTCTAATGCAAAAATAAAATGAGCCAAGACAAAAGAATACCTGAATTTAGATTTGGTACTATAATTCTTTAGCTGTTCTAGCATGTTTCTAGCTATCACCTCAACAAAATCATAGTACCTCTGGATCCTTTCCCTTTTGAGCACATAAGCTAGACCAAACTGAAAAGGTTCAACCTAGGGAAACTTTAGTGGTGAATCTTCACCAATTGGTGAATAATTGAAATCGGGACCTCTAGAAATGGCAAATAGTACAAGCTAAAAAGGATGTTGAATCACCAAGTTTTTACCAAAAAATAAATTTTGTCTTGATTAATTTTCCTATGCATTATTTTTTAAACAATGCGTAATTGGAACTGATTCGCCAATAGTTTATACTATAATTATAAATATTAATTATATTCGCCAGTACTATTATATTACTACTATTATTTTTTGGGCAATATCGCCACAATAATAAATTAGCATTTAATTTTAGGGATATTTTAGCCTTGAATAGGGATTTTATTTATTGTCATTGAATCATTGATTATCTTTTTAATCAGATGGCTGCAAGTTGATTCCATGCCCTAATACACACATGCCTTTTAAAAGTCTTTTTGAGGCCCAAAATTTGTTTTGGTCCACACGATTAAACCTAATTGTATGTCCCAAAAAAAAATTGGGCATCAACAAGCCTTTTAAAAGGCATGTGTGTATTAGGTCACAGAATCAAGCCGCAACCATTCAATTAAAAAGATAATCAATGGTAAAATTTTCACTTTTCATTTAGTCTTAATTTTAAAGTGATATTTAAAAAAAATACTTAATCCATGTGTGCTCCAATGCATTTTTTATATAGTGAATTTTTTCTTGGGGGCATTGTCCCCTTGACCCCCACAAGGGGGTCTACCCCCTTGACCCCCGCAAGGGGCATTTCCCCTTGACCCCGCTGGTGGTTGCTTCCCCCAGGCCCCTACTTCAATATTACAAAAAATAAAAAAATATATGGGGGAACTGCACTAACCAGCTATGCAAATTTTTAAAGGAGAGATTCACCATTGTAATTAATATTTTTAGTGATTATTCACTAGGATTCGCCACTATGATTATTATTTTTACCAATTATTCATTAAGATTCACCAAAATTTTATAATTTTTTTAATAATGTGCTTAGATTCGCTAAGAAAATTAATATATTTTTTCAAATAAAAGGAATGATTTGCTAGGATTTTACACCTTCACTAAGGGGGGGTTTCTTAAAGTTATCCCTAGTTCAATCTACTCATCATTATCAAGGCCAAAAATCCAGGCCAATATCAAGAATACAGACTATGTATCCTTCTTGAATTTCTTGCGTGAAAGAGGAAAGATAAGATAACCTCTCTTTGGCCTTTCCTTTGCCTCATCATAAAAATTTGTTTGTCTAGTCATCTCTTCCTAGAAGGTCTCCATCCATTCTTCATCAAAAGGTTTAGCACCCCAGGTGATAGGGATACACAACATATCCTATATGTCTCTAGCAGAAGCAGTAACCTTGACCCTACTACCCTCAATGGCTTCTATAGTTCTATTGAATTTCTTTGTACATATGTCAACCAATTCTGGGCATGGATGTATAGTAGGAAATATAAATTATGGCAAGCCACAATTCCAGAGCTGAAACAAAAAACCCTCTAATGGTTCATGCTCCAACATCCTCTAGAATGTACCTTCCCTAAAAAAATTAGGGTTAGCTAACAACTTAGGATCAAAAACACTATCAACAACATCTTGCACCACCTCTCTTAGGACACGTTTATCAAGTAGTATCTTCTTGTGGAATTCTAATAGTCATTCCTTGACTGTTGGGGCATTAGCAAACAAGCTCTACCCAAAAATATCATTGTAACCAGGCCTTCTGATTGAAACTATAGTGTTTCTACTAGAGGTTGAAGCTTTTGCCATGGCTGTATGAGAAAGTTGTAGAGAGTTTCTATGATGACAACAACCACTTTCCTTTCTCTTCTTTGGAGAGATCTACTTTTGAGTGCAATTAATTTGCTTGCTCGTACATGCAGGTAAGGCTATGCCATTACTATTGGTCCATTAAATTCTACCATTGAGGCAATATGTGTGGATTGGAGATCCGTATCCCTTGAGAATTCCAAAAACCCCACAAGAACAAAATTAGTACATTCTCCCCATTGCCTTTTGATCAAATATACTCATTGCATTAAAAAGAAAGTTGTTTACTATGTGAAATGTGCTGAGGTGATACAAGATAGCCTTGGAAAGATATGACCATTGATTTGTCAGAGCTTAGCACATTAATCCATGTATTTTCCCATTAGTAATCTTGTTGGTCGGTATGTGCAGGATCATCATGGAAAAAACAGGCCCTTAAGTGGTAAATATTTCAAAATAATCAGAGTTAGGAAACTTGATGTAAAAATTTGAATAAGTTATCTATATTATTTCAAACATATGTAAGAATAGAATCTATAGAAAATTCAATGTAGTTTCTAAAGTATTAGGTTTGTTTAAAAAAATAAAATCTATTTGGTGAAAATTTAAAATTTCAATGTAGTGGTACTTAAATTTTAGGGAAAAAAAAGAAGTAGGTGTCTGTCTGACCACCTTAACAACAATAAAATGATAGTATTTTTTTATAAGATTTTATATATAAGTAGAGGACTCATGCCCCAATGTGATGAATATTTTTTTGTAATTTTTTTCTAAGTAAATAATTAATTATGAATTTTTTATTACAACTTTTTTAAAAAATTAAAAACTCAGATGTCTAACCACCTTAACTTGGTCAAAACTTTATGAAATTCAATTTATTTTTTGTAATCCTATAGTATATGAAACATATAATGTGATGCATGTTTTGGATTCAAAAAATGTGATACCGTTTGAAAGCTATAGGTGTTTTTCAATCAACCTATCAATCAGGACTTGAGTCATAATTTGAATAGAAAATTAATAATAATTACTTATTAAATTAAAAATAAAGCATAATTTATATTGGTGGAAAGTTGAGAATCTCCTTTAAGAACCCTTTTCATTTCATCAATTTTGGGTAAAAAAATAGTCGTCAGCCACATACCCATCATATTGCCACTTTTTGGCTCATCATGATCTTGCACATACCCTGGTGTTGATGATGGAAAAGGACACATGTAAACAATCGACATACAAGAGAACTTACTCCCAACACCAAAATTTATTTCTCAAGACGTTCTATCAAATCCTCCATAGGATTTATCCACCCTTCTCCATTTTCCCTTGATATTTTCCCATTTCCATCTGGCTAGAAATGGACCTTCCATTGGTTGAGTTTTCCATCTTGACTTTCTATATATAGCTATGCCATCTTTTGCAATATTCATTTGAAAACATAGCTCCTTAATTTTAGTAAGCTTGATACTATTTTTAATTCCACCATAATTTGCTGCTCTTTTAGAATGTCTATTGGCTTGTGAACTGCTATTCGGCTCCTCCCACGAAGGCCACAATACTACTTTGTAGGAGAGGTCACTAGTGACTAAATTGAGTGCCTGGTGAGGAAATCTAACTGCCTCGTCATGGTTGCATTCAAGTGGGTAGTCAGCCTAGACTTCGTCAATGTTGAAAACCAACTCTCGAGCAACTGCAACATCCTTTCCCACTTTGTGGCTTCACTGCTTGACCTAAATGTGTCCAAGCCCATGATAATTGAGTTGTGCCACTAGATGTTCAACACTTCACTGATGGAAGGGCTTGGTGAGATAGTGCAAGTAGCCATCCCTGGTGTTGGTATCCCAAGTGCCATGGATCTTCACAAGCATGTGGAATTTGGAATTGATGTATGCTAGTTTTCCTTCCTTTCTAACTTTTGTGCCATGGACCTGTTATGCCTTGCATAACCACCCCATTTAATTTTGCAACAAAATGGGTCCCCCTTTTTCTTTTGTTTTATTCACCTTTGGTTGTTTGTTTGGGTCTTAGGGGTTCTTTTGTTTTCATCCTAAGTCTGTATTTTATTCTGTCGGATTTTGGTTCTACCTCAACCAAAGTTTGGTTTCCTTTTGCTAAAAATTGAAGGCATGATGAAGAATAATGTATTTTCTATGATTTTGGCACTAATGGAGGCATTGTTTTGTAGGATTAAATCATACGTCTGATGCTATTTCACAAGGAAGTCTATTGGAAAGTATGCCTCAGTCAGATCTAGCATAAAACTCCTCAAAGAAGAAAGTTGCTGAGACCAGCTAAATGTCTTGCCAACTGGCAGTGTGTTATATTCATTTGAAATCCTTAGGTCGCCGAGACATTTTGGTCGCCATGAAGTTTTCTTTCTCTCTCTGACTGAAGACCTCTCGCTGATAGTTTTTCACAAGGTTGGCCTTGGGGAAGAATGGTTTATCTTCGAGGGAAGGTTTGTTCCTTCGGTATGATGTCTCACTGACAGGGTGAGGTCTCAGTGAAAGGTTTGAGCTCGGTGTGACCTCTAGCTGACAAATGGAGCTCTCGCCAAAAGGATTTGTTATCAAGGAGAAGTATTGCCAATAGGGTGGAGTCTCCCCGAAATGGTCTGAGCTCACTGAAAGATAGTGGCTTGGGGAGATGTCTCATAGACAGCTAGAGGTATCATCGAAATGGCCAACATCGGGAGAAATCTAGTCGACTCACTGGAGTCTCGCTGAAAGGTCTGTGGCTTTGGTATAATGTCCTGCTGACCGCTGGATCTCTCACCGATAGAGAGTGCTCTTGGGGTAATGTCTCGCCAATGCGGTGATGTCTCACCGATGAGTATATGACTTTGGTAAGACTCCTGGATGAATGGTTTGTCTTCGATATAAGGTATTCCCGACTAAAGAGTCTTGCCAGTGGTTTCACTCTTCGATGTGACTAGTGGTAACCCACTATGACCTCCTATTGACTGAATGATGTCTTGCCAAATGTGAATGTCCTGCCAATGGAGGAGCACAATGATATGACTCTTAAGGAATCTCTATGATGTCTTGTCGAAAGGGATAGTTTGGGCGATAATTTTGGATATCGATATAACTTTTGCAGCTCGATGTGAAGTCTTTCCAATAGTTCTAAGCTATGTCGATTACTGTTATGGAGTATAATCACATCGAGGAGACATGACTAGTGTCGGAATGACATGTGATTCTATTTTGAATGAATTTTGACCACCTGAAAATATTACATGGTGTCTGTTCAACCAATCAGAGGAAGCTAAAGGTGAGCCCTTGGTAGTTTGACCGTGTGACCATCTTGTGAGGAAGATCAACAGAGCATAAACAACATGGATCTACTCTGAGATTGAGGGTGATTAATAGGCTAGCTGAACAATGGTGTTCAGATCTAATAGGAAAGTCCAATGCTACTTCCTGAAGGGATCAACTTGTAGAAAGATCTAGAGCAAGAAGAAAGCCGAAAGGGAAGAAACCATGAGTCTCAATGATAGCTATGATGTCTACTGGCAAAGGAAGATTGACATTAATGATAATGCTTTAGAACATTCAAAGTAGTTCTGCAAAGAAGTTTGAGGGTGGACACGGAGGCCAGAAGTTAATGTGATGGTTGCAAAAGATCTAAGGTTACCCCTGAGGGTGATCCTTCATCGACATGGAAACGAGGGATGCATATTGAATGTGATTAATTGTATTCCAAAATGATCTAGGGCCAACCCTTCTGAAACAGACCCATTTTTCATAAACCCTAAAACAAGGGGCCACTACATTCTTTTGGCACGTTCTGTATTTATGGCACTTTTTGCCTCTTTTAGAGAGAGAGATTTAAGAAATAGACGTAGGGAGATTTTTTTTCTTTTGTTAAAAATTTGCAAGTTAGGATTAGAAGGTAGAGAAACTCGAGAGTAGAAGGCAGTGATGTATCTTTCCAGTTTTCTTAATGTAGATGGAGATGATTTGAAGACATGGATTTTCTATACACTGGTGATTGTGCCAGATTTGTAAATGTTGCTTATCTGTTTAACCAATAGTAGAAGCAACCAGATTTAAATCTACTTCATATTGTGTTCCAGAATGGTATTTATCCTGGGTTAATGATTTGATTTGAAAATCTTTCAAGGAATGAAATTTTATTTTATGTTTTGTTTAAATGGTGATTTAAAATCTGTTGTTGAAATTAGCACTATGAATAAATGAAACTATGTTAATCACAGGCTAATTTTGTTCTGCAGTTTTAGTTAGGAATTCCTTGAAAGGTAACAAGTCTGGTTAAGTTGGATGAATTAGCATTCTCTTCAGTTCCAAAGCTTTGATCTATGTTTTTCTGTTTCTTTAAAAAAAACCTGGTTAAAGTAGGTCTAAATGTATGTTTGATCTTAGAACAATTCAGAAGCTCAACACCAGCAGGCCCTTTGAACATTATAGTTCACATCAACCATTGAGTGAAATTGGCACAGTCGAGAACCGATTACCAAGACCTTGGGAGTTAGATATCCATGCGTTATTCTTTCTCTTTCAGGAGAACAAAGTAGTAATATTTTGTTTACTATTGCTATGCTCATCTAGCCTATCAACAATTAACTGGTGCTAGAAGGAGGGCCTATAAGAGAAAACTTGATAAGACTGGGTTTTTCTCACCAGAAAGGTCCCATAGAGTTCTTCCATCAATTGAAAATCCATGACCTTTGATAGAACTCAAGACCCTGATAAGACACAAGATTCACAAGATCGGGGCAACCATCATACCACCTTTGTCAGCTCCACTCACTCCACCTAGATTTTCACCAATACCCCAGTGGATACCGATCAATCCACCACTGAATCCATCTCAAGTGCCATTATAGCTGGTTCAACCCATCCAATAGCTGGTTCAACCACCACCACTAATAGCAATTTTTTAGAATAATCCCTCTCCATTGGGGACTAGTCCTGGAGGCTTTCATGATATGCTTAAGAATCCTGAGAAATTTTGTCCCAAATACATTCATGGCGAATCAAGGAGTGCTAGAGAGCACATACAAGCTTTTAAGGACGCTTGTACCAGGGCTCAGATAGCTCACCATGATGTAGTTTGTAGGTTATTCCCTTATTCCTTAGGGGATCTATGGTGTACAACTGGTATCTAAATCTTCCACAAGGTTCTATTATGAGTTGGACAGACCTGGAGAATGCTTTCATCAATCAGTTCAAAGTTTATGTGGATGCAACCATTTTTTTCCACCAATTCGCTACCATTAGGAAAGAGCCATGTGAATCCTTGCCCTTGTTTAATACTAGGTTTCAATGAATGTATAGGAGACTACAGGACCCCTATCTAGTTGCTAAGAATAGTGGCATTCAAGCATACTTTAGAGTTATAGACCCTTTTCTTTTCTTGTTCCTACGAAGGACTTATCAACCGATAGATATTGATTCCCTGTTTAAATTCTATCATCTAGCTATCAAGTTTCAACAACAAATTAGCTCTCAACAAGGAAGTTTGGGAGGAGGGTTTCGTTCAATAGGGTATCAGATGTCTGGCCCAACCCCCTTATTCAATACTATCTCAGGGATGTCTCCTTCCCATTATGGACCTATGTCTGAGTTGTAGACTCAATCTCATGTTCCATTCTTTGCCAATGGAGCTCCTGACTTCTTTCAACAATCCCAGGCTCATCATAGTCCACATGGTCATCATAACCAAGTTGGAACACAAAATCATGTCATTCAGCCACTTGTTGCTAAGAGTGTTGAGAGTGAAAAGATAGTTCAACTCACAAACGAGGTGGAGACCTTAAAGAAAACTTTGTCTCAAGTCACAAATGACATGGATCAGCTTAGATTGAACCCTTCTCAAAACCAAGGTAATTATCCTAATCAGAGCAATAACAATATAGGTAATTCCTCGAACAAATAGAATCACAGCCAGAGAAATTATCAAGGCCAAATATCCCCTAGCCAAGGCTATCAAAATCAAAATAGAGGATATAACCAGAGGCCAAATAACAACCAACAATGGAATACAAGGCAAAATAATGGAGGAGTTTCTCACAATTATCAAGCTAATGAGGACAGGTCACATACTACAAATGTGGCTAACCTTAATTTTATGGCTAACTGGTGCAGGCTACATGATACTGCAACCCATTCTGAGGTAAACTACCCTAAAATGGAGAAAGTCGTGAAGATGGAATAGGAAGATGCCCAAACATTCCAAGGGGATTCAAATAAAGAAGGTGGCTCAATAGATACATCAATGACTTATGACCTCTTTGAGGAAGAACATTCATTCCCAATGTAAAATGAGAATGGACAAGATGAAGATATGTATGATGCCCAAGCCTTTCAAACAAAGGGAGGACACTTCCTAAGAAATCAGAATAAGGGTCCATCCACCACATCAGCACCACCTAATCACATGGTGCCTCCAAATCAAAGTGCTAACAATAACCCTCCTCCACCAAAAGGTCCACCTAACTTCCATAACAAAGGTAATTCACCTGGGGTTGTCAAAAGTAATGCAAGCTATAACATAGAATTTGATATTTTTTCTGAGATGCAGAGACAGAAAACCTCTTTATCATGCTTTGACATCCTAAAGTGGTACCCTGCCCAATGAGAGATAGTGCTGAAAGCTTTGGAACAAGCTAATAAACCAAAAGGGAAAATCAAGGTGGCACCTACTGTAGACATGAATGCAGCTTTGTACCAAAGCAAGGTAGGTACCCCACCATTCCTTTTGAGTTTAAGAATCTATGGGAAGAATATACATAATTGTTTGTTGGATTCAGGGGCTTCTGGCAATGTTATGCCATTTTCTATATGCAAAAAATTGGGATTGAACCATGTCCAAACAAACAAGAAGGTAATCCAACTTGATAAAATAGAGGTTAATGTAGTTGGAGAGTTGAGGAATATTCATGTGCAAATAGGGTCTGACCCTAGGATTCAAACCAATATAGATGTTCAAGTAGCAGACATTCTCGAGACTTATGGTATGCTGTTGAGCAGAGATTTGATGAAAAGTATAGGGGGATATCTCTCCCTCAACTTTTCACATATGTGGCTACCATGGAGGGGAGTGCCTATGCAGATTAGGATTGAAAGTGAACCTCACCTTAAACATGCCATCACTGAATATGATTGTACCAACAAGGTAGCTTATTTTGAAACCGAGATAGGGGTTTATAAAAGAGAGGAAATTTTAACCTTTTCGGTTCTTTATTCTAAAGAATTGTCAATACAAAAGTCCCCTGATCCCACGATTAATGAAAATCAATAGGAATTGTTTAGGAACTACAACAAGATCAGTTGGTCTTGGGGGAAGATATCAATTTGCAAAGTGTTCTACTCCCTAATTGTTGCAGGGGGTATGTGTAGGATCATCATGGAAAAAATAGGCCCTTAAGTGGCAAAAAATTTAGAAAAATCAGAGTTAGGCAACTTGACATAAAAATTTGAATAAGTTATATATATTATTCCAAAAATATGTAAGAATAGAATCTGTAGCAAATTGAATATAGTTTCTAAACTACTAGGTTTGTTTCAAAAAAATGGAAATCTATTTTGTGAAAATTTGAAATTTCAATGCAATGGTACTTAAATTTTAGGGAAAAAACAAGAAGTAGGTGTTTTTCTAACCACCCTAACCACAATAAAATGATAATATTTTTTTATAATATTTTAGATATAAGTAGAGGACTCATGCCCCAATGTGATGCATATTTTTTTGTAATTTTTTCAAGTAAATAATTAATTATGAATTTTTATTACAACTTTTTAAAAATATAAAACTTGTATGTCCGACCACCTTAACTTGGTTAAAACTTCATGAAATTCAATTTTTCTTTTTTTTATCCTATAGTATGTGAAGCATAGAATGTGACACATGTTTTGGATTCAAAAAATATTATACCGTTTGAAAGTGATAGATGTTTTTCAATCAGCCTATCAATCAGGACTTTAGTCATAATTTGAATAGAAAATGAACAATAATTACTTATTAATTTCAAAGTAAAGCATAATTTATATCAATGGAAAGCTGAGAATCTTCTTTAAAAACACTTTTTATTTCATCAATTTTGGGTAAAAAAATAATCGTGAGCCACATACCCATCATATTGCCACTTTTTGGCCCATCATGATCCTGCACATACCCAGGGTACACTACCGAAATCATTTAAAATTGACCTACCAACCCTACATCAGTATTGTAAATCATGTTTCCCAAACTGAGGGAACTAGCCTAAATCACCTTGAGACCATTTCAGATCACTTCTCATTTGAAGCCAAAAGTGCAATAATGTTAACTGGGGATAATATACCTTCAAAGGAAGTCCCTCCTCAAATTAAACTTATCTCGGTCACAATACCATACCAACATAGTTACGAAGAACAACCCCAAGGTCTGTTTGATATTCCTGCACTCACAAGTATACCAAAACCCAAGGGATTAATCAAAGATACAAGTGAATTTCAGAAGGATAGCCACAGATTACATGATATATCCGAGCAGGAATTGGAAATTGCACCTAAGGAACCTATTGAACAGCCCTTCCCAATATTTGATGGAAACGATCAAGTGCCCCCACCTATGGCTCATCTTATCCAAACACCCATAATAACCTCAAAGGGACCAACCCTAGCTCATGATCAGCTATGGACCCTCATGTTTGATGGATCCAAGTCCAAAATAGGCTATGGTGTTGGGATTGAATTAACTAGCCCGAAAGGGAAAACTTTTTTGCTTCTTATAAGTTGCAGTTTAGATGCACTAACAACATAGCAGAATATAAAGATTTAGCTCAGGGGATGATTTTCACACATAAGAAGAAATTTACTACCTTGATGGTTAAAGGAGATTCAGAAGTAGTTATCAAGCAAGTGCACAACCAATACACATGTCACAATAAAAGTCTGGCAACTTATAGAAATTGGGTATAGAACCCGATTGAAGACTTTGATGCTTTTGGGATTAGTTTAATCCCTAGAGAGGAAAATAAAATAGCTGATTCATTAGCTGTTGCTGCGAGTACCCTGGAACCCATTCAAGGCTCCAAGCTTAAGATATTCTTAGTAGAGTTGATCTCCACCTCGACTGTTCCTGATAACATCAAGAACTTTCAAGTTTTTGATGATGATCGTCATATCCTTCCTTTTCTAGAAATCTCAGATGTTTTTGAAGGACAGATCATCGATGAGTCCAACAGGGATCAAGGAGGCTGGAGCCCCAAAGACTGCGATATAGAGGGGGTCCTCAATTTAAAAAGTAATAGCATTCCCAAGGGAATGGTGGCCTTAGAAAGAATTTTTGATTCAGACCCAAGGGCTTGGGAAAAGGTATCAACCAAGGATAAAGGAGAAGAATATGAAACTGTTAACCTAGCAGATTCTGGCCCTGAAAGAAATGTCTACATAGGGAAGGCCTATCCTGAAGAAATTAAAAAAGATATACTGAGGGCACTGAAGAAAGATATTGCTGCAATAGCTTGGGGGTATGAAGATCTAAAAACATGTGATGCTTTTGTAATAACTCATACTATTCTTTTGAAGCCTAAAGCTAAGCCATTTTGATAGAAGCAACATCCTATCAATGCCTTGATTGAACCACAAATCTTTAATAAAGTTCAGAAATTTATTTCTACAAGAATAATCTTCCCTATATGACACTCAACATGGGTGGCCAATTTGGTTCCATTTTGTAAGAAAAATTGAGAGATCAGGCTATGTGTAGATTTTAGGAATCTGAATAGAGCTTCAGAAAAAAACAACTACCCACTCTCTTCACTGGACGAAGTCTTGCAGACTGTCAATGGGTCTCAGATGATATCATTATTGGATGGTTATTCTGGATATAATCAGGTGATTGTTAATTATGAAGACAAAATGAAGACAACCTTCACTACTAAGTGGGGAACATTTTCTTACAAAAGGATGCCATTTGGTCTGATAAATGTTGGAGCAACCTTTCAACGTTCCATGGATGTAGCTTTCAAAGATTTGATTGGTAAATGCATCATCGTCTACATGGATGACCTAACAATATTCTCCAAAGATAGACTAAACCATGCTGTAGACTTGGCTAAAGTTCTTGAAAGATGTATCCAGTATGGTGTCTCCCTGAATCCTAAAAAGTGTGTGTTCGAGGTTTCTGAAGGGAAAATTTTGGGACGCATAATCTTGGAAAGAGGAATATCAATCAATCTGGACCGAGTTGAGTCCATTCTAAAGATAACTAGGCTAGGAAGCAAGAAGGAGATGAGATATTTCTTTGGAAAGATCAACTTTGTGAGAAATTTTATCACATGTTTTGCAGAAATTGTAAAACCATTGAATGAAATGATGAAGAAAGATGCTATAATAGAATGAATCTCATGTTTTCTCAAGTCAAACAATCCATTTCAGAAGTGCCAGTTCTCACCAGCCCTGACTACTTGAGGCCATTCTATATTTATTCTTTTTCTTCTGAACATTCCTGTGCAGCTGTTCTAACTCAACAAAGAGAAGGAGAGGAGAGGCCAATTTCTTTCATGAGTTCTCCATTTAAGAATGCCAAAGTAAAGTACCCACCTCTTGAAAAACAAGATTTTCTGTTGGTTAGAGTTGTCAAGAAGTTCAGGCATTACATCCTCCAAAGTCAAATTATTGTTGTAGTTCCTGATGCTATTGTAAAGTCTCTACTCATGCATAGCGAATTGGGAGAACGAAGGGGGAAATGGATGGCCATTTTGCAAGAGTTCATTATGGAGATTTTCCCTATGAAACTTGTCTGAGGTCTAGGCCTATCTAAATCCTTAGCCGATGTTGGTGAGAACATTATTTATCAACAATACACAACACAGTCCTTTTCCAATGACCCTTGGTATGCCGATATCATCTATTTCATGCTTAATAATTGGTGCCCAGAGGGAATGAATATGACTCAAAGGAGAGCAATGAGAATGAATATCTCCCATTATATGCTCAAAGGAGGATTTCTACATAGGAATAATTTTGAGGGAGTTTACCTACAATGCCTTGATCAGTAAGAGTCTAAACATGTGAGTGTTGAATTTCATGGGAAACATGGTACATGCAATGGTTCTGCAGATTTGTTAGCACATCAGATCCTCAAATCTGATTATTACTAGTCATGTGTGTTCAATGATGCCCACCAACATGTAAGAACATGTCACATATGTCAAATTTCTGCATTAGAAGAACACCATTCAGCCATCCCATTACAACCTATTTATGAGGTAAGACCATTTGCCCAATGGGAACTAGATTTTATTGGGGTAATTAACCCAAATTCTTCTACAGGACACAAATTTATTTTGACTTCGACAGATTACTGTATGAGATGGATAGAGGCTATACCTTGCAAGAATAGCACAACAGAGGTAGTAATCAAGTTCATCATCGAATGCATCACAACTAGGTTTGGAATACCCTTCGCATTGGTATGTGACAATGGCTCTTCCTTTTCTTCTACTGAGTTCATTTCATTGGCTTATGATCAAAAAATTGTTTTAAAGTATTCTTCAAACTATTACCCACAAAGAAATGGAGTTGCAAAATCAACTAATAAGAATCTCTTATGGGTAATCAAAAAACTGTTAGAGAACAATCCTAGGGACTGGCATACCCAACTAAGATTTGCGTTATGGGCAGATAGGACTAGAATCAAGGCTGCTTTAAAGACTTTTCCATTTAAGTTAGTGTATGGCCAAGAGCCTGTGTTCCCTATTCACTTGCAAATACCTATCCTTCATTTTATGCAAAATTTTTACTCTAATGATGATAGGATAGAAGTAAGGTTAGCTAACTTGTTGAAATTAGAAGAGCAAAGAGATGTCGCCTTCCAACAATTCTTTAGACACCAGGCTGTTGTCAAATGTTGGTTTGACAAAAGAGCCAAATTCAAGGCTTTCAGAATATCAGATCTTGTGTTACATTGGGATAAAGCTAATGAAAAGAAGGGCAACCACCAGAAATTTGATAAGGTTTGGTTGGGTCCCTATCAAATTGCTGAAATCCTGAGAGAAAATGCTTTCTAGCTGAGTAGTTTAATGGGAGAACCTATTCCATTGCCTATCAATGGACAATTTCTTAAACATTATTTTGAGTTGTGAAGTTTGGTATTTTTGTTGGGCTATGCATTTATGTAAATAATTTGTTTTTTATATGTAAATAGTTTTGTTGTTTGTTTGTTTGTTCTTTCATTCATTTTGTTCGTTTTCCTTTGTTGTTTTGTGTCTGTCTTGTTTAGTTCTTTGGGGTTTCTCTGTTCTTTCCATCTTGAAATGGTGGGTTGTAATCTCAAGTATACTTTGGTTATTAGGAGAGAAGTTGGTTTAGATATTTTCAGGATTTTTGATTGGATGGTTTTTTCCTAAATTCGTTGTTTTATGCCCATTATCTATAAGAGTTGTGGAAAGTCTTGAAAACAAGGTGCAAAGTAAACAATATTCATTAACTTCCTCTGAATCTATCACAAATTTATAGAAACATCTCCTTTTGTAATGGTATATTTGTCTTAGGGCAATGGTGTTGTAAGATTTGAGTGAAAAATCTAATTCCCCAGATGTTGTTATGAGGTCCATGGTAGTTTTCAACCCAGAACAGATGTCAAACATTTGACATATTGAGAGAAAATTGAATGAAATATCTGAAACTCCAAGAGAAGAGAAAAAACAAAAAGAACTATCTAAAAATAAAAGAAGACTCAATATGAATGGGTGATTCTAGTATCTCTATCGGGGCTATGGACACCTAACTGGCAATAGAGCAATGTTGTGGGAAAACTAGAGGTATCTCCGTTGGGGCTATGGATGCCTGACTGGTAGCACAACAATGCCCAAGATATCATTGCACAACAGCTAAAGGGAATCAACTCATGTAGTTCAAATCTTGCACATTGTTGTTCAAAAGATGAGGAAAACTTTATAAACGGATGATGCAACATCAAGCACACACATAGATTCAGGTGTAGGCAGTGTTGACTTGCATTTGATATTCTAGCTCAACCTTGCTTGCTAAAACTGACCCAACTGGAGTTGAGGTGTTCATAAACCAGGAGTTCTAGGTAGCTGAATCCTTCAGTTTCTTGAAAATGGTTAAACCATTTTCACAGCCGAGTTGCCATTTGTTATGCCTTGCATAACCACCCCATCTTATTCTAGAACAAAATGGGTCCCCCTTTTTAATTTTTATCTTTGCCTTTGGTTGTTTGTTTGGGTCTTAGGGGTTGTTTTTTTTTCATCCTAAGTTTGTATTTTGTTCTGTCGGATTTTGGTTCTACCTTAGCCAAAGTTGGGTTTCTTTTTGCTAAAAACTTGAAGGCATGATGAAGAATAATGTATTTTCTATGCTTTTGGGACTAAAGGAGGCATTTTTTGTAGGATTAAATCATACATCTGATGCTATTTCACAAGGAATTCTATTGGAAAGTATTCCTTAGTCAGATCTGGCATAAAACTCCTCAAAGAAGAAAGTCGCTGAGACCAGCTGAATGTCTTGCTGACGGGCAGTGTGTTATATTCATTTGAAATCCTCAAGTCCCCGAGACATTTTAATCACCATGAAATTTTCTCTCTCTCCAATCGAAGACCTCTCACCGATGGCTTCTCACAATGTCAACGTCAAGTAATAATGGTTTGTCTTCGAGGGAAGGTTTGTGCCTTCGGTATGATGTCTCGCCAATAGAGTGAGGTCTCACCAAAAGGTTTGAGCTCGGTGTGACCTCTAGTAGACAAATGGAGCTCTCGTTAAAAGGATTTGTCATCAGGGAGAAGTCTTGCCCACAGGGTGGAGTCTCCTAGAAATGATCTAAGCTCACTGAAAGATAGTGGCTTGGGGAGATGTCTCACTAATAGATAGAGGTCTCACCAAAACAGCCGGCATCGGGAGAAATCTGGTCGACTCACTGGAGTCTCGCTGAAAGGTTTGTGGCTTCGGTATCATGTCCTGCCAACCGCTGGATCTCTCGCCGACAGAGGGTTCTCTCGAGGTAATGTCGCACCGATGTGGTGAAGTCTCACCAATGAGTATATGACTTCAGTAAGACTCCTGCTGAATGGTTTGTCTTCGATATAAGGTCTTCTCGATTGAAGAGTCTCACCGATGGTTTCACTCTTTGGTGTGACTAGTGGGAACCCGCTATGACCTCATGATGACTAAATGATGTCTTGCCAAATGCAAATGTCCTACGAATAGAGGAGCACAATGATATGATTCTTAAGGACTCGCTATGATGTCTTGCCAAAAGTGATAGTCTGGGAAATTTTTTTGGATATAGATATAGCTTTTGCAACTCGATGTGAAGTCTTACTGATAGTTCTAAGCTATGTTGATTGCTGCTATGCTGATTGCTACTATGGAGTATAATTGCATTGGGGAGACACAACTAGTGTCTCACTGACATGCGATTCTATTTGAATGACTTTTGACCACCTGAAAATCTTACGTGGTGTCTGTTCAACCAATCAGAGGAAGCTAAAGGAGAACCCTTGGCAGTTTGACCATGTGACTGTCTTGTGAAGAAGATCAATAGAGCATAAATGACATGGATCTACTCTGAGATCAAGGGTGATTAATCGGCTAGGTGAACAATGGTGTTTGGATCTAAAAATAAAGTTGAATGCTACTTCCCTAAGGGATCAACTTGTAGAAAGATCTAGAGCAAGAAGAAAGCTAAAAGGGAAGAAACTGCGAGTCTTAGTGACAGTTGTGATGTGTACTGGCAAAGGTAGATTGACATTAATGATAATGGTTCAGAACATTCAAAGTAGTTCTGTAAGGAAGTTGGAGGGTGGACACGAAGGCCAAAAGTTAATGCGATGGTTGCAAAAGATCTAAGGGCTACCATTAAGGGCGATCCTTCACCGACTTGGACACGGGGGATGCATATTGAATGCAATTACTTTATTCCAAAAATATCTAGGGGTCGACCCTTCTGAAACAGACCCATTTTTGTAAACCCTAAAATAAGGGGCCAACACATTCTTTTGGCATGTTCTGTATATATGGCACTTTTTTCCTCTTTTAGAGAGAGATTTCAGAGATAGACGTAGGGAGATTTTTTTTCTTCGATTAAAAATTAGCAAGTTAGGATTAGAAGGTAGAGAAACTCAAGAGTAGAAGGAGGTGATGTATCTTTCCAGTTTTCTTAATGTAGATGGAGATGATTTGAAGACATGGATTTTTTGTACACTGGTGATTGTGCCAGATTTGTAAATGGTTCTTATCTATTTCACCAACAGTAGAAGTAACTAGATTTAAAACTACTTCATATTGTGTTCCAAAATGGTATTTATCCTGGGTTAATCATTTGATTTGAAAAGCTTACAAGGAATGAAATTTTATTTTATGTTTTGTTTAAATGGTGATTTGCAATCTGTTGTTGAAATTAGCATTGTGAATGAATGAAACTGTGTGTTAATCACAAGTTAATTTTGTTCTGTAGTTCTAGTTATGAATTCCTTGAAAGGTAACAAGTCTAGTTAAGTTGGATGAATTAGCATTCTCTTCAGTTCCAAAGCTTTGATCTATCATTTTTTATTTCTTTAAAAAAAAACTTGGTTAAAGTAGGTCTAAATTTATGTTTGATCTTAGAACAATCCAGAAGCTCAATACCAGCATGCCCCTTGAATATTATAGTTCACATCAACCATTGAGGGAAATTGGCACAGTAAAGAACCAATTACCAAGACCTTGGGAGTTAGATATCCATGCCTTATTCTTTCTCTTTCAGGAGAACAGAGTAATAATATTTTGTTTACTGTTGCTATGCTCATCTGGCCTATCAACAAGACCTCGAGATGCACCATTGCTCTTCTCAACTAATGACCACTTTTCTATTGCGAAAGTATGGCATGGAGCACATTCTAGGACTCACCTAGTGGAAGCACTTTGACTTCTTGGTGTAGAGTCATGATGAATAGGCCCTGGGTCTGTGCTGAGTGGAACCCACGTGTGTTGTGTGGGTATGTGCAGGATCATGATGGGCCAAAAAGTGGCAATATGATGGGTATGTGGCTGATGACTTTTTTTAACCCAAAATTTATGAAATGAAAAGGGTTTTTAAAGGAGATTCTAAGCTTTCCACCAATATAAATTATAATTTACTTGGAATTTAATAAGTAATTATTATTCATTTTCTACTCAAATTATGACTAAAGTCCTGATTGATAGGCTGATTGAAAAACATTTATAGCTTTCAAACGGTATAAATTTTTTTTAATCTAAAACATGTGTAACATTCTATGCTTCATATACTATAGGATTAAAAAAAGAAAATTTTAATTTCATGAAGTTTTGACCAAGTTAAGGTGGTCAGACATATGAGTTTTTATATTTTCAAAAATTATTAAAAATTCATAATTAATTATTTACTTGGAAAAAATTATAAAAAATGCATCACATCGGGACATGAGTCCTCTACTTATATCTAAAATCTTATAAAAAAATATTATCATTTTATTGTGGTTAGGGTGGTCAGAAAGACACCTACTTCTTATTTTTTCCACAGAAATTTAAGTACTACTACATTGAAATTTCAAATTTTCACCAAATAGACTTTTTTTTAATTTTTAAAACCTAGTATTTTAGAAAATACATTAAATTTGCTACAGATTCTATTATTACATATTTTTGAAATAATATAGATAACTTATTCAAATTTTTACGTAAGTTGCCTAACTCTGATTTTTCTGAATTTTTTGCCACTTAAGGGCCTATTTTTTCCATGATAATAATGCACATACCCATGTGTTCAACCCATTTTTTCACCTATCAGATAAGAAGAAGAAGAACCCAATAACGAGCCCTTTTTTCTTCATCAACAATGGTTGGAGGCTTTACTTTATTGTTTTTACATGTTCCGTCCCTTTCGCTTCTTTTCACTCTGCTACTCTTTTGGGCTTGTTCGAGAGAGCTTCATGTTTAAATTTGAGCCTCGAGATTTGCATTATATTGTAAAATTTTTGGTTAATATAATATAATACAACTTTTCACTTCTTTAGTGTTGTTCTCAAATGACTTATTCTCAAAATTTAGAATGTATTTACAATATTTTTTACATATGGTACATAGCTGTTAAATTTTTTAAAGAACTACATATTTTAATGGAATAACTTTAGAAAAATACCATTCATCAATATATCGAAAGTGTTTCCTTCCATATCTTCAAGTTCGTATGCATTCTTCTCCTTGTATGTGCTAATTTGGAAGATTCCCTTCCATTGCACTTCAAATTTCATATGTTTCCCTCATTTTGCAGTACATTCATCATACTTTAGCACTAAGCTCCTCTCTTTAAATTATGGGTTAGAAGTCTTTTTTTCAAACCACCGCTTTACTGTTTGTTGATGGGTGATCATGGCTTCATATTCTTTTTCTTTATCTTCTTCTAGCTTAAGGAGTTCTGCTAGCTATACTTCAATTTTGCTGCTTTCCTCAATTTCTATGGCTTTCAGCAGTTGTAAGGCTGGAATCTCTATGGAAATGGGTAATAGTACCTCTTTCCCATACACCAATTCAAAAGGGGAATTCTTCAGAATTTGCATGGGAGTAATCTGGTCTACCCAAAGAGCAACTCACAAATGTTTGTGTCAATCCCTTTGTCATTCCACTCCATTGCGCTTGATTACCTAATTAGGTTTTTGTTGGTTGATTCTGCTAACTCATTTCCTTGTGGGTAGTAATTTGAGGAAGTTTTAAGGAAAATCCCATGTTTGATAGAAAAATCTAACATTCTTGATCCAAAAGCTCGAGCATTGTCAAATATGATGGTCTTGGGCTGGCCAAATCTGGCTACTAGCTCTTCAAGGAAATTAACAATTTCCCCCTCTGTGGCATATATTTAGGGCTATGGCCTTCGTCCACCTTGTGAATTAGTTAGTTGTCATGAGGATACACTTCTTCCCAGTGCTAGAAATAGGGTTTATCATTCTGATAAAAGCTAAACCCCATTGAGTAAAGGGTTCCTTAGTTACCATCAAGCTTAGGGGAAAAGTGATATTCTTTCTCTTGCCAACAAAATATTGGCATTGGGTACAATTTTGCACCAAATAGTGTTCTTTGGAGAACATAGAGGGCCAATAATATCCTACTCACATGATTTTTAAAGTAGTAGTCTTGGCAGAGAAATGTCCACCCTTAGGACTATGAGGGAATTCATTGAGAACTCTTTCTGCCTATAGCTTTATTGGAAATCAGAGTAGTATACTGTCATAATTATTTTTGAATAATATTCCCTCAATTAATACATACATAGTATCTTGCAATTGGTAGTATCACTTTTTATGGAATGAAAGGAAAGTTGGGTAGTACCCCTTTTGCATATAGTGTTTTTGATCAACCACCCAAGATTCTTCATACTCGAATTGGTTTGATTAGACCTAATCGGTCTCTCCTTTTGCTCGTCGACTTTATTTATATGCAATGTATTCACACATACCTCTTCCTTGAACCAGCTTGGTTGGTCTAATGTCCACATCATATTCTAGGATCTCAGTGCTCCAATTTTCCCTCTTTTTTGTTATCTCACCTTCTATAATGTATTCCCGCACACTAGGATCTGCTATGAGAATAAAGATCTTGTTGGCCAACACAAAGTGTCAGAACTTCTTCAAAATTTTAACAATGGTGAAAGCCTACTTTTCTAAAAAATTGTACCTAGCTTCATAACCTCTCAAGTTCCTTGAAAAATATGGGTTGACCAACACCAGGGCTGTAGAGGTGGCTACCTTTAGCTGTTCAAAAGCTGATTTTCCTTTGGGGGTCCACTTGAAAAGTAGGTTCTTTATTAAGCATGAATGTAGTTGGTCTCATGATTCCTGTGAAATCTGATATGAATTTGCCGAAAAAATTGATCATCCCCAAGAAAGATTGTAGTCCCTTTTGGTTCACTGGTAGAGGTAATTCCATTATAGATATGACCTTTTCAGGGTCTATCATTATTCCCTCCTTTGACACTACAAAGCCAAGGAGCTTGCCTTGAGGTACTTCGAAGACACATTTTTTGGGATTTAAAGAAATCCTAAACTATTAGCATTTCTGGAAAACCTTCTCTAGATGATCAAAATGATCATCTTTTGATTTTGAAAAGACTATTACGTCATCCAAATATATTAGGATAATTAGGTTGATCAATCCCTTGAAAGAAATATCCATTTCCCATTGAAAATTCATGTCGGCATTGGAAAGTCAGAATGACATCTTTGAATATGCAAGGGTATGTGTGGGATCATCATGGAGAAAATAAGCCCTTAAGTGGCAAAAAATTCAAAAAAATCAGAGTTAGGCAACTTGATGCAAAAAAATTAATAAGTAATCTATATTATTTCGAAAATATGTAAGAATAGAATCTATAGCAAATTGAATTTTGTTTCTAAACTACTAGGTTTATTGAAAAAAATCTATTTGGTGAAAATTTGAAATTTCAATGGAGTAGTACTTAAATTTTAGGGAAAAAATAAGAAGTAGGTGTTTGTTTGACCACCCTAACCACAATAAAAAGATAATACTTTAATAAAATTTTAGATATAAGTAGAGGACCCATGTCTTGATGTGATGCATATTTTTTGTAATTTTTTTCCAAGTAAATAATTAATTATGAAATTTTATTACAAATTTTTAAAAATATAAAAAATTGTATGTATGACAACCTTAACTTGGTCAAAACTTCATGAAATTCAATTTTTTTAAAAATCTTATAGTATGCAAAGCATATATTGTGACACATGTTTCAGATTGAAAAAACATGATACTGTTTGAAAGCTATAGATGTTTTCAATAAACCTATCAATCAGGACATTAGTCATAATTCCAATAGAAAATGAATAATAATTATTTATTAAATTTAAAGTAAAGAATAATTTATATTGGTGGAAAGCTAATAATATTCTTTAAAAACACTTTTCGTTTTATCAATTTTGGGTAAGAAAAAATTCATCAGCCACATTCCCATCATATCACCAGTTTTTGGCCCATCATGATCCTAGACATACCCGTAAATGTCCCCCACTTTGTGGTAAACATTGTATTATGTTGATCAATTTCCTTCACATATACTTGATTATATCCTGAGAAACCATCTAGCAAGGAGAACATCTCCGATCTAACCACAATCTGCAAGATTTGCTCCATTAGTGGCAAGGGGTAATGGTCTTTCAATGAGGCTTTATTTAAATCTCAAAATTCGACAAAGAGTTGAATATCACTGTTCTTCTTTTGGACTAGAACCAGATTCGAGACCTAGGTAGAATGTTTGATAGGGTATATGATCTTTGACTCAACTAGTTTGGTTAGCTCTTGTGCCATTAATGCTTCAAACTTCAGATTGACTTGTCTTTTCTTTTTTCAAATGGGTTTGGTTCTTTCTACCAAGTGAATGGTATGCTAAATAATGCCCAGGTGATATCCTCTCAGATCATCATAGGTCCAACTGATAACCTCATAATATTTGAAACATAGATCCCTTAGTCTCTTCTTGTCCTTGTGAGGGACTTCCCTTTCAACTTTCAATCTTTTGCCACTTCCAACATCCAGCTCTTTGTAATCCCTTGCATCTGCAGTGAATCTTTGCTTGCCATTCCTTGTGTCTTCACAATCAAAAATATTTTTGAGAGAAATTAATCCTTGGGGAAGCTTGTTCCCTTTCAATTGGATAACTTGCTCGTCAGGAAATTCTGCTCCTAGTGGTGAATAGTCAGAAGTTATCCATGATTTCTATATGAAGAAAGAAATTTGGATGTCATCATCAAATACTTACTAGTTTTGATCATTGTTAGGAATTGAGGGTTGGAAAATGACTTTCACCGCACTCTTCTTGGTTGGATCATAAACTAGTTCAATTTGTGAGCAAATATAAGCCATCTGATTAACAACATTATTTTGTGATCAGGGGATAACTTTTATATTAAAAGCTTTAAAGCTCTCAATAAGATCCCAAACTCAATGTTTGTATGACTTCATCCTTTTATTTTTTGTAGTTGCTTGTCTGCGGACCTAGCTCACCAGTTGCACCAAATCTATGAAATCTTGTATTCTCCTCGTGCCTATCTATTCTGCAAGAATCAGCCAATGATCCAAGGCTTCATATTTGGTGTCACTATTGGAGCATGAGAACTAATAATGCTAAGATTTGAGGGTTTTTTTATCTTGTCAAAGACACTAGTTGGACACCCACTCTAGAGCCAGATTTGCACTTGGTGCCATCAAAATATAGGGTCCATAGATGATTGTCTCCAGGATCATCACATTCCTCTCGATCCTTCAATAATTTTAGAAAGACCTGATCATCATTGAAAATCACATAGGGGCTAGCCCTATTGCATGGAAGTTTCCAAATGGATCAGAGTCAATGAATTAGTTGAGTAACACCTCATCTTCAGGAGTCCGACCACTTGTATCTTCTTCGTCCTCCAACATTTCTACATAATATCTTTCTTGCTGAGAGATGGAGGTGTGCGCTATTTCAAAGCATAGGACTTCAGTGTCCGCAATACGTTCGGGATGTAAAGATTTAGACAAAATCTTCATCTTCACCATGTGCTTAGTTCTTAATATTAGGTGGGACTAGTCAAGTGCTAAGTATCCAGTAGGCTTTGCAATGAAATCTCTTGAAAGACACATCTTGAAGACTGGGGGAATGTCTATCACTACTACTTCTTGTGTGACTTTTTAGCTTGGGCATGAGAAGAGGGTCAGAGATAGATCCCTTATTTGACCTGCAGTTAGAACCTTCTTCCCATCTAGTTGCATGATTCCTTTTTGAAGGGGTTCATACCTAAGTTTCAAGGCATCAACCACTTGTTTTGGCATGACAATTGTGCTAGCCCCTGAATCAATCATATTATTATATAAAAGATTATCTCCCACAATAAGTGTTAAAAAGAAAGGTGTGGTCTTAGGCTTGCTTACCTCTTTTTTTTGGCAAATGTTCCTACATCATTCGCATAAGTTGTTTCTTTTGGAGCTTGATGGGGTAACACAGATCCTTTGTCTCTACTTCAGCCGCACAACTGAGTCATGTCTGCCTGCGGGGGATTTGTTCTTCTTTCTTTAGTGCTTCCAGAAGTAATGTCTTTTTTTCAGGAATAGATATGATGTCCCATAGTGATACATTAGTGGGTGCCTTCTTCAGTTGTTCCACCACATTGAGTGTTCTAACTAGTTGAGTCTTAGGCTTGTATGGTGGTATTTCTCTACTTTATAGAGGAAAACATTCCACTATGACTGGGCTTGTTGTCTTATTTGCCTTCTCTACTAATGGTTGGTCATGCAACTATGGAAAAGGTTAGATGTAGAGCAATGGAGCCTGATTTTCCTACGGGGGTAGTTGACATTGCTGAGGACGTGGAAAAGCTTGTTGCATGTATTCTCCCTGTCCCATAGAAAAAAGGAAACTTTCTTGATTTGGGGAATAATTGATGATAGATTGGACTTAATAAGGCCTTGATGCGGTGTTGTGAGGTGTTTTTCATATCCACACTCATCTTGGACCCTTTCAAATGCATTTATTAATGTCTTTTGAAGGTGTTGTGAAGTGTTGTAATACATTTCTACACTTTTCTAGACTCTTTTCATCATAATTCATCTAAAAATCACCTTTTCATCACTTCTCAAGTCCTATTTTAAAGTATTGTAACAAGATTTCACACTTTTCTATGCTTGATTTCACTATTTACACCTTTCTTATGCTCTATATGACCCCTTTATGCACTCATGAGACTTAATTAAGTGTATTTTTGAATGTAAACCTAAAAAAAAACATTAAATGCAACTTAATTCTTGACACCCACTTACAAGCCTAGAGTGGGACCCATTTGGCATGGGTGAAAAATGAGTCCTTTGCTCCAAATTCAAAATAATTCAAACTTCCTTTTGGGTTTTTATTCAAAAAGACCTTATGTTGGCCTCTGATGATGTATTATTGGGTAATTAGGGCATAAGTGTGTATAAATAAGTTTTTTTCCATCCATTTTAACCCCCATTACTCTCCTAACTCATTCACATTTCTCTTACCATTCATTCAACTATCTTCTTGATCAAGTTGTGCAAGTTAGGGTTTCATCATTTCAAGTCACCAAGGTAGCTTCCAAGGACATTCAAGGGAAGATTCTTCATGTTTTTCTATAGAGATTCAAGATCAAACATCATGGTAAGGTAATTACTTCATTATTGCATGTTTCATTATATTGTTTCTTCATTTCATTTAATTACCTAAAAGGGCTTTGACCAAGGCAAACCCCCTAACATCCAACATTTATCTTTCTTGTCTCATGTGCTTTCCAATTTAGACATATTGGAGGCTTATAAATCATTGAATATTGCATTTCCAAGTTGTTCAAGTCATCTCTTTATTAGATAAGTCAAAATACCCATAAAAAGTCATTTTCAAGCCTGAATCTGATAGTTTCATAACTAGACACTTGGAGAAGCAGAAAGTGTAGACCAAAGGCTCATGTTTCCACCTTAGAATCTTCAAAAATTCAAAATTGGACTCATTCACCATGAATGGCGAATGAGTCCCACTTCCAGGCCTATTTTTGGTTTTCTGCATTTTTAGACACTCATTTGTCTAAAACGGGTTCCAAAACAATTTTATAGAACTCGAACTAATTCACCTAGAATGGCGAATGAGTCGCAGTAGGCCTAATAATTAGGATTAATATCATTTCAAATGTCATTTACAGTCTTCATCAAGATCTCAGGTGCATACTTTTAGTTCCATTAATTTCTATTGCAATTTGTATTCATTTCTAGGTGTTTTTGCATTACACAGTGTGTTTTTAAACAAGTTGTATTTCTTTAGTTTTCATTCAATAATAAATATATTTCATTAATTTTCTACATTTAGATCATTGCATTTAGTCATAATTTTATCATGCATTCCTCTATTTGAGTGAACCACCTAGATTTTATGGTGTCGGATCTATCCCTTTCCTTTAGGTGAAAGACCCTAATTGAGCAAAGAGACATAACATTCCTACACCTCATAAAATCTATGGTTCAATCCCATGAGCCTTCTTTTAGATTTTGTGTTGTAATTCAACTGCACTTTTGGAACACTAGTCATTGGGGATTCATTCGCAAACACTGCATCTTCTTCTTCCATCCATTAAAATGGAGCTTGGCCGAGCGCAATATCCAATTCTTGCTCCAAGGACATTCCTTGCATTTGTGCTCTAAAATGAGCATTTTCCATTTCAAGAGAATCATATTCATTTGTATTTAGGGGCATGCCTTTGCTCCTTTGTTCTGCTATCCTCTGTTGCATATTTCCCCTTGGACAATTTCGGGCCATATGGCTATCATTGCACGGGAAGCACCATACATTTTCATCTTTCGCCAAATTGTGTTGGAATAGAATCAAATCTTTACTTTGGTTATCTTTGATTGTCTATAGTGGCATGGTGACCAGAACTATCTAGTTTGCAGGCGTCACCTATTGACCTCCTCTATAGGATCCTTGATATGAATTTTGTTGATAAGACAAATTTCCTCTGCCATAGGCTTGGGTAGTCTTTTTCATAGGCATCACCTACTGTCATTTGATAATGACCAACTCATTAGAAAAGTTCCATGTGAGACTCTTCATGTAACTGATTTCTTCCATGATTGAGGATGAGCTCGACGAGCTTGTTTGAGTAGTGGGATACACATACATAGATTATGGTGTGCCTGACATCAATTGTGTGGAAGAAATGTTTGGAGTAGCTGCTTCTCAAAGGCCACCAAGAT